>LKNJ01002608.1:2615-32865 GCA_002120245.1 Maccullochella peelii
TTTTTTTTTTATGATTCATGTTTTTGCATCTGTTCAAGCATTCTCTCTCTCTCTCTCTCTCTCTCTCTCTCTCTCTCTCTCTCTCCCTCTCCCCCCTCTGTCTCTCTCCTCCCTCCTCTCTCTGCCTCTCCTCCCTGGTCGTCCTCTGCAGGCCTGCTGCTCTCTGCTGCAGAGAGGGGCTGCGTGACGTCAGTGAAGGCTGGAGCGGTTCCTTGGTTTGGAGCGGAAAAAAAAAATGGGGAAACGACTGCGAGGTGAGTGAGACGCACATTTGTTTCATTTTTTTAACCCCCTCTTCCGATCACATTTGTGTCGGCGTGTGTGTGTGTGTGTGCGCTGTGTATGTTTACAATAATCGCTTCATTGACGCCGCTGCTCCTGTGCAACACATTTGTGCAACGTCGGGAGTCCAGTCCGGCGATGGTGAGCCAGTGCTGCTGTGAAAACTGGAGAAAACCGTGCGCATGCCAGGCTGTCGCCCTGTCCTCCGAGAGGGCACAGCCGCTGCCATGAGCATGATGGTGTGAATTAAGCTGACTCCAGGCCTGTTCTTGCGTTTAAGTCAGTACGGTGGCGTTCATTGCTCTATGATGACATTTGGTGATGCCGCTCGTCCACACCCACATGATATGCTGCTTGCAATTGATCCATGTGCAGTGCAGATATGAGGATCAATACCTTTTTATTATTTTTGTTAGAGCCGAATGTGCCAGTGTTTACTGTCACATCGTTAAGCTGACATCGTTCAGTTTTTTCGACCGACAGCAGTCTTTGACCGGCCTGTTTGGCCTGCATGTGTGGGGATTGTAAATATTGCTGAGATATTAAGATGTGCTCTATTACAAGTGAAATATGTCAGCTTGTATAGTTCACACACAGCTGTAACCTGGTCGTTTAGTGTATGAATGCGGCATTATTTCATACACATTTTTTTGCATAAAATACATGAATTATCTTCTTCTCAGTCATGTTCAGAGTGGAGACTTAATGCAAATTTTAGGTTTTTAATAGGCTATTCCTCTGAGCACACTTGGATTTAAGAGGAAAGTGTCCAAGGGAATCATGACTCTGTAATGTTCACACTCTAATAATAATATTCCCATGGGGATGCCTCAAAGTCTCCTGGTGTGCCTCAGCTCACACTGCTGAAGTGACAAACGGCCAAAGCTGCTGGAGTTTGGGAAACTGTCATGTGACTACAGTGCATGAGAAATCTGACTCGGAGTCAGTGGGGCCTTAGCCTATATGCTGCTGTGTTTGTACAAATCAGATGTGACAAAAGTTGGAGCAGTCATGCTGAAAAGAGGAGGGATAACTACAACAGAAAAAGCATAAAATAAACATGTTTGATGGGATTTTTTTGTAGAATGAGATCAGATTTAACTCGTAAGATAACTGAGCTAATAAAGGCAGGGCTGTGTTCTGTGTCTGCACTGCAGCAGTGTACAACATACATATACATGCTAAGTGCCTGTGTGCAGACCCCATGGCTTCCTCATTCACTCGTCCAAGACAGGTTTTGTGATGGCACACCTGCAGCTTTCAGCAGTCATGTAAATGTCACTGCAGACAGATGGTTTCCCAATGATTACATGTGAGGCAGGAATTCATACAGATGCAGAATATTTTACTGTCTGTGGTGCAGTCCTTAGTATGGTTACTTTGCGTATGTGTGTGTTCATTCAGTATCCATGTGTGCGTGGCTGTTAGAGTAAATCCCGTATCCATTACCCATGATCCCACAGCAGATGGAAATCCTCCGTTGTTAGAAAACATATGAATGTGCGTTTACATTATTGTATGTATTTGCCATTTTGGGACGGTAAGGAAAATTTTGTTTACATTTCTACTGACTCTGTTGCCGCTTATATTTTCTGCTACCTTCTTATGCACACATTTTATCTATCTACTGACCGACTGACTGACCGATTGACGGTTACCTTTCTGGATGGGAGGTCCATGGATCAGACAGGGATGCAGATCTACCTGTCAGGATGTTGTCAGTCAGTTCATGCGTACAAGCTACAAATTCAATGAAAACACCAAAACAAAGTGTTAGTTTGTCTCTCAAAACTTTCCCACTTCCTTACCCTGTCTCTAACACTCCAAGCTCATTCGCTCCTGCTGAAAAGGCAAAGGGTCACAAATGTATAGTATCATTAAAAAAAGGCTCAGTAATTTCCTAAAATAGCTGGTCTGTGGCACAGAGGAATAAACTAAATCAGGCATTGGATACACAGTGAATACTTTTTAGTAGGATCATAATTTTGGTCTTATGAGATTTGTTGACAAAAAGAAAAATAAGGCTGCAACTAACGATCATTTTCTTTACAGATTAATCTGCTGATTATTTTCTCTCTCATCATTTTGTATTAAATGTCTTGTTTTGTCTGACCAACAGTCCAAAATCCAAAGATATAAAACAGAGAAAATCAGCAAATCCTCACATTGGATAATTTATTTATTTCGAATTTCCTTTGAAAAATGACTCAAATTATTAACTGAGTCATTAAAAACTGATAACTTTTCTGTTGATCGATTAATCGTTACAGCTCTAAAGGAAAATATAGAATATCACCAGCCTTGTCCCTCAAAACAAAAGCACTTCTCTCCTCTGACAAATCCGCACTAGTTTTCAGCTTTGTGCCTAATCTGAAATTTGTTATTTAAGTGTCCATTCTCTTGTGATCAGACTGTTGTTGCCTTTAGCTACTCATTAATTTACAACTGCATCTCAGTATTCACTTCTGTTATAATAACCAGACTGTTTGTGCTGATGCACAGCTGTCTCGGGCATCTCCGGGTCGTTCTGTTATTGTTGTAGCTCCCTGTAAAATGGTGTTCATCCAACCATCACTTAGAGATCAAGGATCAGGCTCATGATTTTGGCCTAAGGGCGTTTAAACTTTTCTGACAGCTTGTGACGGCTAAAGACTGAATGTGGAAAAATACTGACGCTAATGTGTAAATTGCACTCATGCAGTGTTTACTAATTCTTTATTGCGTTAAAGGTTTTCAAACCATTGAACAACGGCATATGCCTTATTAGTGACATGTTATTAAATGATCTCTCATTTGACATCTCCTATACTTGTTAGAGTGCCATAAATCAGCCCGGATAAAATGGGAAAGATTTAATCTGCACTGGTTTTCTCACTCCTCTACCAGCAAGTTGAATATTATGCCAACACAGGCCCAGGATTAATGAGTATAAGAGGACCTCCGAGACAGTTGAAATGCGACCACAAATCACAGAGGCCATTTTATGCATCATTTCCCCCAGACGTCCTCTGTAGAAGCTACAGTACGTCCCCAGTCTTGTTTTGGCTAGCACAGGGGGCGTAATGTACGTACTTAAGAAGCTTACTTGTGTTCTTTTATAAGATACTGAGAAAGTACAGTATATTATCCAGATCTGATTGGGTAAGATATTGTAGCACTATTTGATGGAGGTGACAAATGTGTAAGCATATATGAGAGGGCTACCTGCATAGCCAGCAGTGGCTTAGATTAATGCCACTAAATGCTAGGTAAACACTCTGTATGACTTATTAATGGATCTTATTGCCTGTTGAGAAACTGTAAGGTCAATTTGTTTGATCAGCAATGGACCCATACTGCAAATGTACATGCGTGCCAACATACATAGTGATCATAGCAGGAATCGGTGTGTTTAACAACATCCTCCTGGCATGCACTGTGGACCTACAGGAGGGATAATTGTTTCTGTGGACAGCCGTTTGGATCAATAGTAGACAGTGGTGAGCCAGGGAATGAGTCTGTCCATCAGCTCACATTTGTGAAAGTCTATCCATCTCATTCACTATCCCAGCCTCGTCCCGACCTGAGCTCCCATAATGGCGCTCATTCTGTGTCACGGCAGAGAGAGCTGGGCAGCTTTAGCTTTGTTTTTGTGTTCAGTCGCACGGTGGCAACTGAATGTTAATATTGCTTCAGTGGGTGCTGGCTATGGGGCTATGTCATAACATATGAAAAAACATTTGCATATTGTCTTCCTTTGTGTATTAATGAAGTAATGGTTAAATGACAGTTACCAGACATTTAGCCATCAACAACTTTTAACAGTTACAAAGTACCATACTTAACAAATTTGGTTTTTCTGGAGACCACATTGGATAAAGCGGGGGGTCCATTATACTGTAGGATTAGACAATTATGTAATCACAGAGTGAGCTTGTTACTTTAAACCTGCACTAACTGATTGTTTTGGCCACTTGGGAGCAGCGGAAACAAGTTGTGAACACTGACATATCATCCCCTTTTTAAGTTGACATGGTGAACTTGTTTTTTACACATCCAGTGGTTACAGAGCAATATTATCATTCATCTGGAGTCAAGTTTACAGCCACCTGGCAAATGTGAGTCCAATATTCACTCTGTTTTTGGTTGTTTAGCTGCTAAATGCTCCAATATGTTCACCAGATGGTTACTAACTGTGTGTCTGCCATTTGGTGCTGGGCAGGTAGTGTACAGTGGGTTTTTAGAGCTTTTTTGCTGAAAACGGATGCCTGCTGCGGCCAAAAATGACGCGGTGAGAGTGAACCAAAACAGTGAGGTTGCGTGCTGAGCAATGAGCTGAAACTCACTGTAAAGCTCCATAAAGCCGAGGGGAGCAGCAGATTCAGGTGACAATTCTCTGTAGGTTCATCACTACGAGATACCCCTTTCACATTGGCTGCAACTGACAATAATTTTAGTGTTGCATCATGAGTTACCTAAAGCCTTAATGTTGCTAGGCTAGTGAGTTTGAGCCGGTTTCTACACTTGCATCTACATTGTGTCTGCTAAAGCTAGACATACCAAAAAATGTCGAACAAGGACAGGAGTTACCTTTTAGCTCATGTTCCCGAAAGCTAAGCTGCCAGGAAATAGTGTCACAGAATCTTCTGTTAGAAGATGGCAAGCCTACAAGACAGCCTGAGAACAGTCTCAAACAAGGTTCTTGGCAAAGTCGTTAGTCAGGTCAAAGCTTTGTAAATGACCATAAAGCTGAATCCACTAGTTAGTTCTCATTTTTAGATGGTAAAATTGTAGATATGAGGTTACTTTTGTTTTTATTGATTTAGATCCTATATAAATGTTACAATATGATTTTTTTTTTTTTCATGCAGAAGGAGTGTCCTGGTAATACTGTCACATGAGATGAAATGTTTTGGTCTGGTCTTATTGAAAAGGTTGGCTCTAAAAAACAGTGTGCTGAAACTTTTTTTCAACATAAGTGGTTAGGTTTGCCCTTTGCTGTCAGGTGAGGAGCCCAAGGATGTGAGATTGTCCTGTCATGGGAGTCCCATGGCTTACTCAGGACTAACACACTTTGACATGCTCATGTAGGAGCCTAGAAGGCATTAGGAGCTTTCGCTAACCCTCTTGTTCAGTTTATAAAGGAGTCTATATATTGTAATGCAGCCTGTCCGTGGGAACATGTCAAAGCTCTGAAGGGTTCTTCGTGTCCATGTCTGCTGCTGTCACAACGCTTGCAGTCTTTAGCGCACATTTTACATTGATGCTATTCTACTATATGCTATGCAGAGCAAACTTGGGTTGGGCAATGTGAATTATTTCCTCCCAGTATTTTCTCTTTATTTAGTTGGATATTCAGTTTTATCACGGCATTGACTGTGAGAGTGGGAGTGGGAGGAGCACATTTTACACCAGCAGAGAAATACCAGCAGTGAAAACAGCTCCGTTGTTGACGCGTAGGCTGATGCTCGTGTCACACCTATCATACAGTCCTGGCACCTCCAGTATTATGTACAGTAGCGCACTGCTAACTGCTAGTTCGAGTTCAGCATCTCTGGTTGAAGCTTTGCAGGGGGACTGGCATGACTGCTGCGATACACGTTGACTCACTCTGCTCCTCACACCTCCAAGCAAAACAAATCTTTATCGGAGAGCACAGGCACACAGGAATAAATCTCACCTGACTGTGAGATGGAGCTCCAGAGCCGGTCTGGTGAACCAAAATTGTGTGAAGCTGAGTGACATTTTGCTTGTAGCCGGTGACTTTTATTATTTATGAATGAATTCAGACCAGTTTGATCAGTTGGTGTTCATCCTTTAGAGCTGAACTTTTACAGTCACGTCATTAGTGTAGCCTGAGGGCCACCTCATGTTTTATGCAAAAGGTGCAGAGTTCTGTTGCAATGAAATGCAGCATAGGTCACAGTAACACACAGATAATGTAAGGAGTATGAATTAAATAAACTTTTATTGTAACTGGGGTTATTGTACCTCTATGCCTCTGGTAATGTCAGCGGATCCTGATGATGTTAAATGCCTTGTCTGTCAAATGTAAGCACAGTTTAGTCAGACACTTATACCAAGGAAAATGGCTATACAGTTAGGTTTGGTGGAAAAAGTCAGTTTCGAGGATTCTGCTGGGAGAACTAATCGTCCTTAATAAACACTCAAATGGACATTAAATCTGAGTTACATCAACAATACCAAAAGCATAGCTAGCACATAAGGAGGAAGCTGGGCCCGTGGAGGGAGCTGCAGCAGCAAACCTTGTTGGCATGAGCATATCAGCAGTGAGAAGTGTCGCCGTGTGTGATGGCATGAAGATGACTGGAGGTTACTAGTCAGCTGATGGCCACACAGCTGTGAATAAGCCAGTGATTGTGAAGCATGAATGTAGCAGCTGATGCCAATCAGCTAATTCAAGCGCGACTCCTGTTATGTGCCTGAGCTAACGCTATTCTTCATTTTAGTTCAAGTCAGTAGTTCCTCAGGTCTTTTACGCTGGTGACAGTGATGGGCTAGTTCAAGTAATGCTAAACCAGTCTGGAAAATTGTGAGTAATCATTTCCTTCTAACCAATAACCAGTGGTCTGTGAAACCATCTGTATTTACAATATATTTGAGAAACAAACAGATGCCAAAAAGAAACATTTAAACAAAAATCTCAAGGTTGTTCGGCCCATATATTAATTTTCCATCTTGTTTATTATGCTGACAGCTGTGCAGAGCATTGGCAAGTTAATCTACTCTTATGGCCCTTTTAGACAAGTATGTGTCAAAGTATATTACAGAGAATTAAAAACCTGCTTAGATCTAATAAAGAATCACAAAATACATAGAACACAGGGAGGTAGCCTGTACTTTCCACCTTTTGACCATGGGTGGTGTGAGAAAACAAACTTTTCAGGAGACTTTAAGAAGAAGACTGCACTGAGTAGAAAGACTTATAAAGAGTGACCTTGGGTAGGCTGAGTCAGAGAGGGATCACCCACTGGGATGGTTGAGTGTAGGGGTAAAATATTAAAATATCTAGTAGCATGGATTTGCAAAGCGTGTGGTTTGAAACGGATGTTACTGGTGTTTGCCTCTGTCTTCTACTCTATCGTAGATAAAATGTTGCTGTGCTGGACACAGCAGCACAGCAGGTACAATCAGGGTGTTTGTATGCAAAGCTGCAATACCTCCTAATTAAAACAGCTTAAATACTGCTGTGTACACAAACTGTTAGCCAGTGACCACATACCGTACCTGTAGTGCTTAAAATTAAAAGATGCAGTAGTATAGGGAGAGAATATGAATGTGTCTGCAATCATTTCTACTAAAAAAGCATCTGATTCCTCCAAAGAGTTAACACCTGCCTTGTTATTAACGTGGGAAATGTTTCCAGCTGTGTCACAACACTTCTCTGAAGGCTGATGCAGGACCTGACCACAAAAATCACATGAAGTACATTAGCATTAGGTATATGGAAGCCATATCAACATATTTATGTTTCAAATCTGTGATTTAGTCCTTATTTGTGCTTGATTAGGGCTGAGTGATGGGTGTAATGAAATGGTAAATGGACTGCATTTATATAGTGCTTTTTATACTACAGCGCTTTACTATACAATGTGCCTCTCATTCACTCAGGCACACACCGTTGGCGTTGGAGCTGCCATGCAAGGCGCTGGCCTAACCATCAGCAGCAATCAGTATCTTTCTCATTTCCAGTTTCAATATGTGTCTAAATATGGAAAACAAAAGGAAAAATGACATATAAAAATTAAAGTGAGAAAACTAAGTGACCTCCTTTTTACCTTCAAATGACAATTTGCTTGGAATTGTTTATTTAGACAACAGGAGTTTGTAAAATGATGACATGACGCAGTCTTCGTCTTGCCTTTGTTGATGCGCTGCAACTCTTCTTGGCGTGTTACTGCTACCAGCTGAAGATCACCACAGCTGGTGGCAGTAAAGTTTTTTTTTTTTTTAATAAACAAACATTGAATTATTGTCCAGCCCTACTCTTGAACAGCAAAATACAAACTGTCTCCTAATCAGCAGTGTGGGGAGCACTGTTGCCTGTTAACTTCTTTTACAGTGGCTATGCTCTCTAGGCCATTGATTACTTCTTTGCGATTTGTAAAACTCTTGCAGTATCTAGATACCTCTCTCTCCCCATCACTGTGAAACACTTTCACTGTCTCTGTCTGTCCAATTCTTGCAGCTTCCTCACACCCACACCGCTGCTCCCCCTGCCTGTCTACCTCTCCACTCTTGCTCTTTACCATCACCTTTCTATATCTTTATTCTGTCTATTTGAGGCTATTTAACTGACTCCCTCCTGACTTTATAGTCAGAAACCTTTTTTCTGTGCGATGGAAATGGACTGCAGGAGTTGGCAACCGCTGTAGACCAGCCTCCATTTTTAAACATCCCTCGACTTCAGGTTACTGCCCTGATGTAAACAGCAATATACTGTATAAAGAGCATTTTAGTCATGATACCTTCACTCACTCATGACCTTGTTTATAAAGAACCATGGTCAAATTGAAGCCCATGTTCTGTTTCATGTTGGACTGACTTTAATGCATTGTTTGACCATCTGAAAGGTTGCATGGGATTGACAGACAATAAAAATGTTTCCCAGCAACGAGCCTTTAAAAAGTAGTTTTCCGTTATTGTCTGTACATTACTCAAGAAACAGAAATAAAACAACCAATTAGGGCGATGTTTTAATGGCCTGTCATGTCAGTCAAGAATGTGGTCTATAGCAGTAACAGTATACTGATCTTTACTAATGACTGTGTATTCCATCAGCCCTGGACTTGCATAAGTCAGAGGCAACTAAACACAGTAAATATACATTAAAACTGCCTAACAGTGCATACAAGCTCATAAGAAAGATAAACCTAGCATTTAGCATCGATACTAACACAGGCTTTCCTTAATGCTTGTATTAAGCATTAAAAATGTGTTTAAATACTGTAATTAAATACTATACCGCTCTCTGTGATTTTTTTTTTTTTTTGCCATAGCACCAGGTGGCTGCTCTGTAGAATCATCATTATTACAGACTGAGAAACGCTGTGCATGTTTGTGTCCCAAAATAGTGCCACAACACAAAACTTGGCCTTGGGATTGTGGCAGATGTGCTTCTGATCAGTGCCAGAGTGACAAAGAAGCACTGAGAGCTTCCTGTCCAAATGTATCGATAATGGTAATTTAGTGTGAATTTGATGCCTTATGAAGGTCCATGACCGAATCATTGTATTTATAATAAACTCTGGCAGTGTGTCGGATTTCAACTATTTTCCTTTGCATGTTCCCATTCATCAAAGAATTGTAGTTTCACTGTTCACTGCAGTTTACAGGGTCCTCTCCTGGTGAGGACCACTCGGTATATGTTGCCTATAATAGAAAGTAATATGGGGAAAAACACAAAAGAGCTGCTTCTGATGCGTTCATCACTGTAGAAAAAAAAAAAAAACCCACAGAAGCCCCTGGTTGCACTGCAAATGGTATTATTGTTATGTGATTATCACCTGGATTTTTAAAAATATTCAAAATAAATGCAGAAAATATAAACTCGAGAGCGATGAGCCCTAAATGCTGTAGATGCAGCAGATGTAGTAGATGTTGTACTTTCTGGGCGTTTGTGTGCCTGACTAAGATGAAATCTCCTGGCACTCTTTGGTACTGGTAGAAATGAGGGAAGCTGAATGTGTTACACACACACATCCACTATTCACTCATCATAATAAAACATTAAAGGCAGTCCTCTGGGACATCTCAGCCGAGCTCCATTGGAAGGAAGTGACATGTGGCTACCAAGCAGCCTCACTTCCTTCCATTTCCTGCCTGGTTGAATACCTCACTTTGTAATTTTAAGCAGATGGGAACGCCTGCTGTCTACAGTGTAGTGACTGTGTCTGTGAGATCCTCCTTCTTTAATAAGTGGGCACGGCTTGCCAGTACACTCCCTGTTCCTGCCTCACCAGACTTCTAATAACAGTCTCAGTGATTTCTGGGGATTTCCAGTGTATAAGCCAGAGCAGTCTACATCTGCGATTTGTGATTACGCCGCCAATGTCTGTGCCCACTGCTTCTCTCATTAACAGCTGCTGTAGAAAGTTCTGAGAGTCTGTTCTTCTATCTTGGATTGGCGTACAACACTGTTTCTACCCAGCTGTAAGAGTCCAAATAGTCCCACTCTACTTCAAGGGCTGCACTTGTTATGCAGACCATGTAGCGTTGTACACCAATCCAAGTTCAGGGCTTTATTACACCCATCGGGTTGCTGATCTTTTAAAGAAAAAAGGCAAATTACAGTTCAGAACAGGTATGTTCAATATTACAATACGTGACAGTCGGGATCTTCATTTCAATGGGTTGAGCGACACTACACACTACACAAGTTCAGCAGAGCTTTAGGAATCTATGAACTATTAATGCTAGAATGATGATTAATTAAGCCTCTTTTACATTATAATATCATATAACGGCAGCACATATAAAATAAATAATAAAGAACTTGCACTCAAAAGTAGCATATTTTGAATTGGAATAGAAAGCTGCTATCCAATATAATGAGATACTATGTGAACTATTTTTTTTACAAGTACATGTGTTGAACTCTTGCTGGTGTTTCATGATGTTAGGTTGTTTCTGCTATCAATAGGGAAACTTTACCACAGAAATAGCGAGCTGAATTTATACCCTGTTAGTTATTGGTAGACCACTCTGGATGCAAAGACCTGCGTATCTAGCCAGATTCTTCTTCTGATTATGCAATGTGAAGACAAGATCTATTTTCATAGTCAAGAGTGCACCAGGTTTTTACCCAGTTTTCAGTGAACTGGTTTCTGAGACTGACCCGAAGACCTTGCAAAGATATTTTTCAGTACAGTGCTTGATCAGATTACTGAACTTTAATTAGAGGACCTGATACAGGGGAATTAATGGAGGTTGGCATGCTGAATTTTTTTCTTTCACCAGGGGCATCAAGTGTTGGGTAATTGGATAAAGGTTTGACTCTGCTCAGCATCTAAGTAGCAGATGGAAATGATAAATTCAACTTTTTAAAATATTTTTAAAATATTATTGCCAGGTGGCAAGGTTCATTGTTTTTCAGAAATGTATCCAAGGAAAACGGTTGAATTGCATGCTTTGTTCATCTTTATTTATTTTTTGTTGTGCATTTACTTCACTTTTCTTCACTTTACTTTTCTTCACTTTCTTCTAGGATATTATTAAAAATATGAGGCGGCGTTTAAGGCTTACACGGAACTGCAGAGGCAAAGGCTGGATACAACTCAGACAACAGATAGTGGAGTGTTTTTTTCGTAGTGTGAGTTACCAGATCCCCATGTAAAGGACTTGTCCAGCTGACCTCGTAGACTTCAGACTAGACGATGATGATGGCGCTAACAAGCACTCTCACTAATGGAGCCATTTCCTTTTCCCCACTCTTCTCCCAGTCTTCCTCTAAGTATTTCAGGGTACAAGTGCAGCAGTTTGCTTTTTAACCCTTAGTGAAATGGAAAGTGAATTTCTTGACCACTAAACTTACAGATCAATATTCCTACTTAGAGAGTTCAGACACAGCAGGCTGTGGTGTCTGCTGTGTCCAGACAGCTGGAGTAGTAAATAGTGAGAGATTGGCTGCCAATAATCCCATTTTACAAAGATGCATCAGAATGCTAATATCATGCAGTTAATGATCTTTATGAAAGATTTCTCTTCACTGTTGAAGACAGATGACAGTTGTGTGAATTTGTTCTTCTCAAATAAAAAAAGAAAAGCAAAACGTTTCAATCAACAGTTGTATGAGTCCGTAAAAGTAAGGCTCCGAAGCAAGCACACAAGTTTTCCCCAGTATATTGTTTTGCAGTTGCACTAGGATTAGCCTTTGTCATCAGTTTTCTTCTTATTAAACTTGATTAACTTCCACTTGTTCATTTGATTCTCATTCTCATCTGATGTTAAATTCACAGTATAAATCACTTAAACTACCTTGTATTTTCCTGTTTCTAGGACCTCAGGCAGGGGAACCATGAAAGATGAAGTGAGAAGACCAGTTGAATGTTGCCACTATGTGTGGTTTTGTGACTGAGCTGGTCTCTTCCTTTGCACATGGGATCTCTCTTCCTCCTACTGACTTGCCGTAGTTGCCCCGTTTTCACCATGAGAGGACCTGTCAGGTGCGTGACCTCGGTGCCCTCATACTGGCGCTACAGTTGTGCTGCGTGAGCACCCCCTCTCCTCCGGCAGTTACTGCACGGAATGGCCTCTCTGGACCTGCCATACCGCTGTCCTCGCTGCGGGGAGCACAAGCGCTTCCGAAGCCTGTCGTCCTTACGTGCCCACCTGGAGTACAACCACACGTACGAGACCCTCTACGTCCTCTCCAAATCCAACAGTGTATGTGACGCCGCTGCTCTGCTGCCCCTGGTGGCTGAGGGAGCTCTCCTCACACCTGCCAACAACAACGACCCCTTTGAGCCACTGCGGCCTTCAGCTTTAAAGGAGCGGCACTTCCCTTGCCGTGAGCTTCCTTGTGCGGACGACCTGAGTTTGACCCCGGCTAACTCCAACACTGCCGCCAGGTATATTCCCAATGTGGAGTTTCCCCTGGGAGAGATTTTTATGAAGAAAGCCATGACATCCGCAGACCCGGGTCCCCATGGAAACCCCAACACAGCTGTAGCAGTGGCAGCTAATGTAGCGGCCAGTGCAGTGGAGGCGGCCTATGAGGAAGGCCTGGCCAGGCTGAAGGCTCGGGCGTTTGAACGGCTGGAGCTGGATGAAAGGCTGGAGAAGCTGTCTGAAGAGGTAAATGGGATCATTTTATAGAAATAAAGATAACAAGCAAAACAAACATAAGCAAACTTAAACATATAGCTCTTATGTACAGGCAAGAGGACACAAACGATCTATATAGTTACTGGTCAGATTGTTGATATGTTCTGTATATACAGGGTTGTGATAAAGGGAAGTTTAAAAATGATTTTACTGGAGAAAGCTTAACCTTGTTGTGTAGAATTTGAACATTTCTCACTTTAGCACCCCCTAGTGGTTGTATCAAACAATACATGCCAATTCACGACCCAAGGATCCATGATTTTGACATTCTCTCTCTGCTTGGAAAACTTTGATGTCGGCAGCAGTGAGAAAAGGAATGAGTTAGGCATGCACAGAGTCTGATGAGTTATACTTAAAAATCAATCCTACATTTTATCAGTAACCAATGGCGAATAGCTAAAATGTAATACAAACATGTTGTCTCTAAGGAGCTTAACAGCTGCATAATTGTTCAGGAAGTTATTTGCTGAACAAAATTAGTATATATTGAATAACATTAATCAAGGAATGAAGAAATCCAAGACTGTAATAACAGTGTCCAAGTTTTTAGAAGATAGAAAATCTTAATACACATTTTTGGACACAAAGCCAGGCTGTTGTATAATTTGAGCACTTTTAGTACAGGGACTGTATATTATCAAGGCCAGTAGAACAACTTCTGATTTGACTGAATTTACTTGCAGATTACTAGAGAACTCAAGAAGTTTACCTTAATTATTTCATTAGGGCTTTAAGCACTCTTATAATTTCGCATCTTATTTAGGAACAAATTATCTCCTTCAAACTAACGATGCTGTATGATGTATATGCAAAACATGGATATGTGAAGACGTTTGCTGTCAGAAATCTTTATTAATGAATGTGTTAATTACTTATCTTAGTTAATGACCTAATTTGCATAACTAGTTATGTTTCATACAGTGTGGTGATTATGGGGAGACATTAGACAGCTCAAGTGCCTCTCGTCTTGTAGGTGGAGCAGAAAATAGCGGCCCGCGTAGGTCGTCTTCAGGCAGAGCTGGAGAGGAAGAGCTCTGAGCTGGACCGGGCCAAGCAGGAGAGCGAAAGGCTGAGCCAGGAGAAACAAGACCTGGAGGACAAGGCCTCGGAGCTCTCCCGGCAGGTGGATGTCTCTGTGGAAATGCTAGCCAACCTCAAACAGGACCTGGTGAACAAGGAGGAGGAGCTCAATCACAAACAACAGTAAGTCATATACTGTGTCTTATCATCTTAGTGTAGGCTTAGAGCTGTGGCTGGCCTGTTGGTGTGCTTTCCTTATAGCTGAGGAAATCAAGAAACAACAATTTTGATAATAGATTTGTTGTTTAGGTCATTTATCAAGCACAAATGCCACAAATTCACTGGTTGCGGCTTCTAAAATGTGAATATTTGCTGGTTTTCTTTGTCTTCTATGATAGTAAATTGAATACCTTTGGGTTTTCGACTGTTGGTGGGACAAAACAAGCAATTTGACCTTAATCGATGGTGAAAATAATCCTTAGTTGCAGCCATAATTTTCATTGTGTCAAAAAAAATATGAAAGTGAAAGCTCACACACTGTCTCACTTACTGCTATTTTGATGTCAGTTTGTTGGTCGATCCGTCTCTCTTGTTTATAAGGTTATAGTCCACATGGCCTGTGGTGGAATTAAATGCAGGAGCAGGAAACAAGTAAAAAAAAAAAAAAGTCAACACCCTCAAATACCAATTTCTCCACCCTTGACCTCAATACAGATCGCTCTTCACTTTAAACAATTCCTCTTATGAAACACATTGTCATGCACAGAAGCACTCACACACACTCCCCTCCTCTCCTTCACCTCTGCCTCTCTGTTGATGGTTTAATTTTCGGTCGTATCCGCCCACCAGATGTGTTCAGCATCTGTCCGACTGCTGTCTCCGTATACCAGTGCCTTCCAGGTCTGGTTAGCTGCTCATGCTGAATGGAGAGTTGGACAGGCGCAGTTGGGTCGGCAGCAGAGATGTCGAGTGGCCAGTCCCTCCATAAAGCTGCCATGCTGCTTCATGAACTAGTTAAAAGCACGGCTGCCATAAATAGGAGTACTTGGATATAAATCAGTGTGGTGATGCAAGTTGTTGCTGGCTCTGATTCTCAGGAACATGATTTGGAGCTCTCCCACAGCGTGGCTCAAAGAGTGACCAGGATTCATTTTTCTGATTTTCAGAGCTTTTATTGAAATTAATCCGAGTAATTTATTATGTACTCCAAACACTGATGCTATTTTTAGTTTGACAGGCTAGAAGCAATGCATAAAATGTTCTTACTGATAATAAGACTAATGCATCCTCTACCATTATATTTAACAAAATGGTTTGCCTTTTTGCTGTCTCACTGATTAGGTTTTTAAAGATGCATGGCATTAAATTTCCATAAAAATAGTGTCAAAGAGTCGTAGAGTTTCTTATTCATTAAGTGTTTACAAAAGGGAATTATGAGGCCCAATAACAATATAATGGGAAAAGAAGTCAGAAAAATGTGAGACTGGTTATTTTGTGTTCAGTATAAGAACATAGTTAGTTGGAGCTTCTGATTTTGTTCTCAAAGCTCAATAAAGGAGGCAGTAGAAGGTTTCAGAATAGGTTTTTAAAAAATGTATTTCCCGTCCACAATTAAAGTGTAGTCCTCTCATGGCCTCTGCAACCACACAAACGCAAGCTCTTTCCTTTTTAGCAGCCATTTTCTTTGTTAAAGTGATCAATGGTAAGTGTCATTCAAGGCTCCTATTGAAGTCATCTGGTATCTGTACTGTGTCTTTATCTGACAGGACAGCGAGCCTCGTCTTTCTGTCTTCCTCTTGGTTATGATCACTTCTCTTTGGTTTCTTTATCATGCCTGAGAGTCAACAGTAGGTCAGTGTCAGAAAGACGCTTTCCAAGGCCTCTAATCTCATCACAAACACACGACTGCAACTATCACTGCACGGTATGTATGTTAAATTAATGGCACAAAGGTGACGTACTTATCCATTTAATGGCTTTTGGGTATTAATAGTGAGGCATTATTATGTGTCGTGTATGGCTGCAACTAACAATCCTTATCGTTATCCATTGATCTGCTGATTATTTTCAATTAATAGTTCAGTCTTTAAAATAGTAAAACTTTCCCTGGTTGTCCAGGTCGATGACTTTGACCCCTTCCCCGTCGATGTTTGGTTTCTGGTCTGGTGGTCTGTTTCCAGTGTTCATTCACTCTCTTGATCAGGGTCCTTGCTGCTCCAATGATGTGTTCCTCACAGTAAAGTCCTCGTTTTGTCCGATAAACATTCTGAAACCTAAAGATTTCCACTCATATAAAACGGAAGCTTTTATCGAGCAAAAATGTTAAAATAAATTAAAAGAGAAATTGATAAACAAAAGTGCTGTCTATGAACTAAACGATTAGTTGACTAATTGTTTTCGCACTAGTCGTCCATTGTGTTTCAGTGCTCCTGAGATTATGTGCAATGCTACTGTAAATTACAGTAAACATGTACATATGCAGTAGGTCATTTAGGTCACATGGGTCTTTGTCTGTTAACATTACATAATTCTTTTTTAAAATGTTTTATTCCATAGTCTTGTGACAGAGACAGCTAAACTTAGAAGAGGACTTGACTGATCTTGTGATAGAATGATACAAAACAGTGTTTCATTGGGTTGAATGAGCAGAAGACAAGTGTGCTTTTCTTCTATTTAGTCCCGCCGCTGTGTTGTAAAGGTTACAGTAGCTGTGGTCATGTATCCTAAACCTGGCAGCATCAGACTGGGAAGGTCGTACTCTTAAAATCCCTGCCTGGGCTGTGTGACTGCCTCCCAGTTATGCCAGCAGCACAGTCTCACTCACTCTCTCACTCACTCTCTCACTCACTCACTCACTCACTCACTCACTCACTCACTCACTCACTCACTCACTCACTCACTCACNGGTCATGTATCCTAAACCTGGCAGCATCAGACTGGGAAGGTCGTACTCTTAAAATCCCTGCCTGGGCTGTGTGACTGCCTCCCAGTTATGCCAGCAGCACAGTCTCACTCACTCTCTCACTCACTCTCTCACTCACTCACTCACTCACTCACTCACTCTCTCTCTCTCTCTCTCTCTCTCTCTCTCACACACTTTTTTGTCTCTGTCTCTCTGAGGAGAAGCTGGCAGTCAAACAGTAAGCTCATTCAGCCTCTAAAATACAGAGTAGATCTGAGGTGGAAAAAGAGCATCACAGTCGGTGAATGTTCAGCAGGGTTGATGACTAAGCAGTAGTTAACAGACACAGAGCGGCTTATTGGCTCAAACATGGCTGCCTAGCAACTCTGCTGATTTTAAAAAAAATCAACAAAAAAAAAACCTTTTATATACTCACGAGTGAGTTTGGAGAGTCTGTGAAAGTCCTTCATGGAGATATGCATCATGTCGTACATCAGTGGTGTCAAATGCTAAAAATGCGAGTCACCTCGCTGTGAGTTGCTATGCAACCAGAGGAAACTCCGATGAACTGGCTTCTGCTGCTAGCAGCGCTATGCTGGCAGCAACCTAAGAATTTATTCTGTGCTCAGAAACGCTGTAAATAATTATGAAACGCATACAAAACACCTCAGGCACAGTTCATTGTAATTTCAGCATGCAGTTGAGTTTGTAGCAAAATTCATTCACAAACAGCAATACAGGCAAAAACACACTGCATGCTCTGTCACTGAAAATATATAATGATAAACATCACACTACACTGTAGCAGTCAAAACCGAATGAATAACCTTAAGTCCCTCAAGCTCGGCTCTTAAGTGGTTTAATGGCAGCTGGGGTAAATGAGAGCAGCTGGAATCAGCAGAAACTGGAGCCTGAGGAGAAATGAAAAATGGTGGGACGGTTATCTCCATCACTTTAGCATGAAAAACAGCCTCATTTTATGTCTGTCACAGAAATATGTTGAATATCGTCGTAATCTTTCCAGCCATTAATGATTGCTTGATGACATACGGCAAGGTTTATTTAGTTGCTATGAGATTATTACAATCGCTAATATGCCAATTGTCTTATTATTGTTCCAGTAGATCATTTTAAAGAGCTATTTCTAATTAACTTTTATCTCATGTCAGTAACATTTCATATTGCAGGTCAGTTTGTGATCTGTTTCGTGCATGGAAACGATGGCAGGCCTCACTGACTGCTCCTGCAGGAGGACATGATGCTGTATGCTCCAGTGGCAGCCAGATTATCAGCTGCTGTTCTTTTAATACCCAATTGTTTCTCTTCTCGAGGGAACGGTTTGTATGAGATGTGCAGGGGAGTGAAACTGGTCTAATTTTAATTGTCATGAACAAGCCATGCAACTAATAAAGGCCTTTAATCAAAACTCCACATACTGTACTCCTGCTCCTCTACGCAGGAGTGTCGAAGTTTGCCCTTTTGCACATGTTTAAATCACCTTTGGCTTTAGGACATTTGATGGGTATTTTTGCTATTTTCTGACATTTTAGAGACCAATCCAATTAACCTGAGAAAATAATCGGCAAAGAAATGGAAGCTTTTGTGAAGATTATAGTGGTCCATTTTTGTTGAGATTGTGGTGGAGAGGTGATTATTATGGTAACTATTGTAGCCGTATGTTTTGGCATCATTGTGTTGGATTGTATTATATTGTAATTATTGTACCCACCTCATACTGTACAAACAGGGGAGGGACTAAATGTTTGGAGGATTGCAGTTGTTTGTATTAGATTCATGATCTCTGTATAGAAGAGCGAGGAGAGCAGGTTTTTATAATATATTCACACAGTGTGTGTGTGTGTGTGTGTGTGTGTGTGTGTGTGAGATGAATGTTAAAGTGCAGTGTGTCTTTAAAAAAATGTCAAAGCACAAGACAGTAGAGTTTAAAATTTGTCCAAACCCTGGTGGAACGGATGTCATGTAAGCCAGTAAATTATTTGGATGGCAGAAAAACATTGCAGCGCTGATGCCAAACACGTTCACGCTATGAAAAATGCATGCACAGAATGCATCGTACAGACTTTTTAAAATGTGAAATATGTTTCTTAACTGGAAATATCATAGAATTATGCACAACTAATTACTTGACACATACTATCTGCATTGTTTCGTACTCACTGAGCTCATTTGCTGGATGTCTGCAGTTAGATATATTAAGGCTATGTACAATGTAGAGCTGTTATAAGACCAGCTTAGAGAGAATTGTGCTCTAGTATTCCTAACGTGCGTATGTAGACACTGCATTCAGATCTCCAGCAGCGATATGAAGCGGCTTATAACAAGAACGGTTTCTGCATGATATTAGACAACCCAGATTGTAGTGTATGGATGATCCAGTGGAGTTAGAGCAGGATTTATGAGCGGAGGGCTGCTCATGTCTATCATTAGATGGAAGAAACTGACGTGTGTGTGTGTGTGTCCTTGAGGCTGGATGAAACACTTTGAACACAAAGGAAACAGGAAGGATGCTGCAACCACAGTCTGTCAGTGGACATGTCTCTCTTCTCTCATTAATATTTGGACTGACACGAAAGGTTGAAGTAACTGTTGCATGTTACACTGTTGGCAGATTGACTCTGATTATAGGAGTGTAAGATTCTTGGAGGATGTACTGGGGATTAGTGTCAGTATGTGTGTGTGGTTCTTCAGTGGAAATCTGATATTGAGATGATGCTGTCATGATTTTTTTTGAGCTGTCAAGCTGTCATAGAGCTAAATGAGTGCTGCTTGTGTGTATATGCTGAAATGCCCGTATGCCTTACAAAATTCTACTCTAGGGCTGAAACGTTTAGCCGATTCATCTATTAGTTGTTGGTCAGAAAATTAATTTAACAATTTTGATATTGATTGATGAAAAGTCATTTTTCAAGCAAAAATGCTGAAAAATTCACTGGTTCCAGCTTCAAATGTGAAGATTTGCGGGGTTATATCACTGGAAACGGATTATCTCTGAGTGTTGGACATTTTTCACTGTCTTCTGACATTGAATAGATTTAATGACTAATCTAAGCCCTACTCTACACATTTCCATACATAGATCTGTTATTGTTTCCCAAGTTTGTTCCAGTGCATTTCTGTTTTTCAGAAAATGATTGCATCCGCAAGTACAAAGCATCACTGTCATCATTGCAAGCATTTGAGGACAGATTCATTCTCTGTTTGAAAATCTGACAGCTGAATTTCAGGTGGCCTTTAATGAATCAACTTCTGCCGTACACGTTGAAATGCTCTACATCATCACTTCGCTGCTCTCTGGATGACTTAGCCATCTGCAATTTGTAACGGGAGTTTAGATTTTGGGAGGACTGGTTGAGCCACAGTAACCTACTTACTTTCAGAGCCAGTACCTGGATTAGTGGTTTCTTGGGAAACCACTCGTGCTTTTTTCTTTCCTTTTTCTGAGAGGCTTTGAAAACAGTACATGTCAGCCTGCGTCTCTTTCATCATCCCTTTTCTCTCACCCTTTCATCCTTGTCTGTCACATCGCCTCTCATGTAGCCATACACTCTACACATCTCATGCCGCCTTTCTTTTTGTGGGTTTGTGTGTAATGCATACAAATGTGTGACATTATGACATGAGGACACAATGTAGCCTACTGAATCTGTCTAAAAAAGCAAAAAAAATAAAAAATAAAAACACTATTTGATCCAGGCGTCAAAACAGGACAGCACACGAGCAGCTGTCCTTTGTTACAGCAGAGAAAGCTCGTATTCATGTGACAGCCTCGTCTTCCTCATGCAGGCCTTTCAGTCAATCATCTCTGCTCTTAAATATTAATGAGGCATAATTTTGAATTAATGGCCAGAGATGATGACAACTGTGAAAAGAGGCTGACCAGTGATTATAATTAACATTTAAACAGAAAGCTTCAGAAGATCATTCCTTATTAAGCATGTCAGCTGGATGTCTTTGCTATAGACTATTTGTTATGGCTGTTAAGTGGTAGGGAAATGAAACATGGTTGGCTTAGCTATTCATTTATTTCTGTGAGCACATGCAGTAGCATTGGACATTTACTGACATCTTCAAAGCCCATTTTCATTCGTTTGATTAAAAAAAAACTGTCGCTTCGATTGTTTGCAAGCTCTCGAGGCCTAAATTTAGCAAGACGGGAGTGAAAGAATAAATTGTTTTTATTTCCAAGAGCTTAAAGGGACAAGAAGGCATCCAATTTTAAATGGATATCAGTCTAACAAGCCCCTTTATTTCAGTCTCATGAGTGAAAGCAGCAGAGAGCAGGACCAGTGTTTGCTGTTTGGTCGCTCAGGGGGAACGTATGATAAAGAATATTGTGCGACGGCCTTATTCTTTTTAATCGGTGGTATTGATTGTATCTCAGCTGTTGTGTGTTCATGTTAGGATTTAGTGAGGCGCATTGTTTGCAGCCGAGCTTAGCTCTTGTATGTAATATTTAATTCAATATGGACAGATCAATTGGAAGTGTGCAACAATATGAAGATGGGAGATGGGACAGGATCCCCCGGAGTCTAAACGCTGGTGGTGGTGGAGTCAAGCCAGCATCATCACCGTTACCTCCAGGAGATAATGGTGATGATGGGGGAGGTGGTGGGTTGTGCGATAGTAGATCAGACAGAATGACAGGATTGCAATATTTAGACCTGTAATAACACTTGGGGGCAGCAGAAAAAAGTTATTAACACAACATTGACATATCGTAAGGTAAGATAAGGTGATTCATCAGAATTGTGAATTTAGAGACTGACTGTGGGGAAAGCAGGAGGGAGAAATTGTATATACTGTATGCTGCATGATAACAAGGAGCCTGTATAGCTGAAAGGAATGGTACATTTTAGATTAGCTGCTTACTTGTGAGCTTATGTTATAAAATAAACATTTCATATCTGCAAGGAATTGATGGCTAAACACTGCATCAACTGCTGTTTATTCTGTCCACAACATAACCCTGCACTAATCAGTGAATTGTCATTTTTACACTTAAGTTGTTGCATTAAACAAACTAGATACGTGTTAATTGGAGAGCTTTAGAGGTGTTGGTAGGTGGATTTTGTTACTTTTGCTAGCTACATATTACCGTACAGATGAGAGTGGTATCAATCTTTTCATCAAACTCTCGGCAAGAAAGCGAATAAGCGTATTTCCCAAAATGTCAAACTTTAGTTTTACACTGTTTTAAGGTCCATTTCCTTATTTGAAGCTGGATTTGTTTTAGAAAATATAATTTGTGTGCTGTTGACTCTGAACAACATGACAGCAAAATGTATGTGTGCATTATAAAGTCTGGATCTGTGTGTGGAGAAGGAAGCAACGATAGAGAGGAGACAGAACTCTGTGGCGCCATCAGCAAGCTGTGAACACTAGGGTCACAAATATGTGGTTTCTCCTCACCCACGAACATGAATCGGTGTTATGGGGACTGTGTCGATCCAGCATGGAACTACCGCCGAGTCATTTTCTCTGAATCATGCCCCAGACTAACAACCTGCATGTTCGACACCCAGAAAAGATGGCGGTCTGCTGTTTCTAGCTCCCCCAGCGTCCGGGTAAACACGCAGGCATGTTTGTCACCTTGAGGCTTTATATTCTGAGGTGTCGGAGTGAGTCACACCGTGAGGTGTGTGTGTGTGTGTGTGTGTGTGTGTGTTGAAATTAGGATTGACAACAGGAAGCAGCCACATCCCATTTCTCCCCCCTCCTCTGTCAAAGCTCCTGTGCTTTCTGCTTCCACATGACTGCAGATTTCTGTTTGCTGTCCGTTGCTTTAGCCTCTGCAGTGTTTTTTTCCTCACAGTCTTCATGCCCTCTCCTCTCCATGGGGTTTTATCTGCTTCAGTCCTCTGTTTCTTCTCTCCTCTTTATTTCTGGTCCCCCGGGATCTGGTGAAGATATGTTTTTCCCTCTCCCCCCCTCTGCCCACCCTCCAACTATCGATCAAATTCCCGATTCCCTTCCTTCTCCATAAGGATGAGTGGTTAGGCTGCCAGGTGGTGTGGCGCATCCGTGCATGTCTTCCTTACACAGAGAAAGAGAGGGAAAGGCTGTCCTGTCTTGCTTCCAACACTTTCCTCCTCATGGGATTGGTGTATCTGTCTCCTGTAACAACAAAAATCTGATACAGCTGAATAATTAACCAAGACAAATTATAGATGCATTACAATTTGGATGCCAAAACACAAATGGCCTAATGCGCGATACATACAAACCTAGCTCAGCTGCTCTATTAATAGCAGTTGTGAGATAGCTATATGTTTAGGCTGAACTAAAAACAGTGCTCAGTCATTGTTCTCAGTTTATTAACTTGAAATAATGAGAGCAAAACTTTTGCTTCAGGCTGCTTAATCAAATGTCACACAAGGTACAGCTCCATTTATTAAATCAAAATAAATGATACTTGGGCTCATTGTGCACCATAATGAGATGCATCATATACAGTAGGATGAATCAATGATATAATCTGCTGAGGCAGTTTGCTAATGCAAGTTATTTTGCCTTCCTTCATATCCAGTGTGTAATGATCTCACAAACCTCATCACTACAGTTAACCAAAAAGTTCCTTAAATTTGTTGTTGCGTGATTGGACAGCAGGAAGTTCATGTTTTTAATCTCTGCAGTCCTGTGTCAGTTTTTATATTGACTTTGAGTTTTGAGCGAATTCTCCACGTAAATCATTTTTAAAAGCTAATCTTGTGTTTATATTGCAAAGCATATAATATTCTTGTCGGTGCCTAGTTCAACCATCCTTCATTCTTTCCCTTCCTTCAGGCAAGGCAAGTTTATTTGTATAGCACATTTCAAACACAAAAGAAATTCAAAGTGCTTTACATACATATTGCATTAGAAATAAACAGGAAATACAGCATAGAAACATTGAAATACAAATCGAAAAGATAGGAACTTGTTTCAAAGGAGTTAGTGTAAAGTAGATAATGATGAGTTCTTAAAGCTGTACTTATAAATATGTTTATATTAACAATGGATCAAATGACTATGTATAATGTGAAAGGGGTCTCTCATAGCGAAGAACCCACGAACAATGCTATAGTTCCCCTCAGCTCTATGAAGCATTTTAGCATCTTGTTTTGGTTTACGGCCTGCAACCTTACTGTACAACTACCTACACAGCGCGAAACAACAGACAGACAAAGTTAGCAACTAGCTGGTGTACATAGTGGAGCACTTAGCGGCTAAAGGCCCAGATATTTCCCTCAGAAGTTAGTGGAGACCAAAAAGGTGGTCAGAAAAATGCTTCTAAATGAATGCCATTGTTGCTCTGTGTCTGCTGGATGTGTAAATTAGTGACTTTTTAAGTTTTCCATAACTACTTTATATGATGATATCTCAGTATTGTGTTCACAGCTTGTTTCACTGCCCCCAAGTGGGGTGGGGGTGGGGGGGAAATCGATGAATGCTGCTTACAGGTTCAGTCAGTGGAGAATCTAACATTTTTAGGTCTTAATCTTAATTGATGATGCCCATTATGTCCCTTCATGTGGCTGAAACCAGACCTTGCCTCGTTGTCTGTATCTTCAGTTTGTCCCTGTTGATACAATCTTTCTGATGTGTTGGCTGGATGTTGAAACTCCCCTTTCCTTTTTTTCCCCAGAAGTAGGGAGGAGAGTTTATAGTTTGAGGAGGAGGAGATGGATGTAAGAGCTTAGAGCTGAGACAGTTTATGGCTCACACACAAACACACACATTCTTCATGTGTTCTCTGTGCATTTCCACAGTGAGAAGTGTCATCTCCAGCAGTGGAGGCAGTGTACAGTAATAGGCCTCTTTCAGTCACTTAAATCACTCAACACCAATTGCATGTGGCCCAAAGTAGATAAAAATCATGTTATCTCACATTATGAGCAATTACCAAGAGACAAACTCTAAACAGGATTGATCACAGAAGAGAGGAAGAGAAGTTATGGCCACTTAATTTTGATATCATTTACTGATTCACTGATTGTTTACTCAGATTTCATAGCACATGTGCTTTCATTTCTCCCCTACGGTCAAACACCTAGACTAATTTTGGAGCCACATTTTGTAGTCTTTGCCTGAGGATAAGAAAAGTTAACTGTGCCAGACGCCAAACTATTTTTATCTCAGAATGCCCCCATTTCATGAAAATTCACTGTGAGTGCCATTACTGTTTTTGGATGGATTCTGGATTGTATAATGGTTAGTAATAGTTGATGTTTGACATTAGTTGGACGTAAAAGTATCCGTCCTGATGAGTGGCTTGGTTTATTTCATGAGCACAAACCTATTTGAACTGGAGGGACACAGATTTTGTCTCCATTCCCTGACTGCAGTGACGGTCTGAACCTTTTAATGGTTCCTTTGGCTTTGTCAAGGTCAGATGTCTGAAATGTCTTGTTAAGTGCTCCTGACCGCATTGTTTGGACAGTAAAGGCTCAGGCTATTTATGAGGACACAAACTGAGAAATATAAAGAAAAAAACAAGAAAAACAAACCTGGAGGATGTTTGCAGCTTCTGGGAATTGTAGAAGTCATATAAGGAAGACAGTTCCACATTAACAGGCATGAAAAGAAAAAGTTCCATAGAAGGGGGATGCGAGATGTTGGCAAGATTTTCAGATATGAATAGGTTTGTCTGGATTTTAAAAGTAGTACTGAAACATTAGTTCATTTATTAGTAGATATACAGCTGCTTTCACCCAGTGCAGTCACTATTTTCCATTGTTTTGACTGCATGGTTCATGGATTAATCCAAACATAAATGACAGACTAATCCATGATAGAAATGACTGTCAGTTGCAGCCCTTATGAAAATCATAGTAACTTAAAGCTGCCATAACTTACATTTTTATAATAACAATGTATCAAATGACAATGTGAAAGGGGTCACTCGTGGTGATGACCTACAGAAAATTATCACCTAAATCTGCAGCTTCTCTCGGCTTTACGGAGCTTTATAGTGAGTTGCAGCTCATTGCTCAGCTTTCCAGCTTCACTCTCAATGCTTTCATGGCATGATTTTGGGCCGCATCAGGCAGCTGTTTTCAGTGAAAAAGCTCTAAAGACCCATTGAACACTACCTGTTCACCGACACAGTTAGCGACTAGCTGGTGAACATAGTAGCATTAGCATTTAGCAGCTAAAGAGCTAGATATTTCTCTCAGGAGTTGGTAGAGACGCAAAAACAGATCTTAAAGAGAATGAATATTGGACATACATTCATCAGGTGGTCATAAACATGATTCCACATGAATGATAATGTTGCTCTGTAACTGCTGGATAAATAAGCAACTGTTTTGCTAACAAGTTCGCCATATCAACTTAAAAGTTGATATGTCAATGTTGCGTTCACAACTTGTTTCTGCTGCCCCCGAGTGGCCAAAATAATATTTAAGGATGAACAGAGCTGTGTGAGAACAGAGGTGGCATTAGTCAGGTGAAATTGATGTGCATCTCACCAAGTCAGTGCCAGTTCCCATCAATGCAGAGACCGCTGATTGGTTCTGGACATTAGGGACTGCTTATATAATTCATAATCCCAGCTTAAACCTACTGAGTTAATATGATCTGACTAATCACATCTGAACGTTTAGGAATTTTTATCACCAGAACATTTCAGATTGGATGACACCAAACAAAATCACTGCAGGGAACGCTAGAACTATACATGTATGCCGAGCTGGCTACAGACAACTGCTAACACTGTCTGAATTCCTGGTTTGTTTGTCGGTATCTGAGTAACACACTGTCCCTTAAAATGACGAGAACTTGGACCTGCTGTGCCTGCGGTTGTATAAATATCCAGCTGCTCTGCTCTCTCACCCTCTATTCCTCTTCTCTCTCTCTTACTCTCTCTCTTACTCTCCCCCCCACTCCCCCTCTCTGTCACCAACCCTCAGTGTGCATAGTATCCATGCAGAAAGGGCAGGACGGCAGCTGGAGCGAATGTGAGAGGTTGTTTGTTTTTCTAATTGGGGGGTAAAAGTGTCCTGCTGTCAAAAAAGATCTGTAGTCTTCCCCCTAATGAGACAGATTTACAAATAAGTATACCGCAGAGTTTAAAGAATGTCCCATTAATTTTGCCATTCCCCTCTCTGCCCCTCAGGGAAGTCGCCCAGATTGACCAGTTCCTTCAGGAGACGGCGGCACGTGAAGCCAATGCCAAGGTGCGCCTGCAGCAGTTCATTGAGGAGCTGCTGGACCGGGCGGACCGCGCCGAAAAACAGCTGCAGATCATCAGCAGCTGTGGCACCACACCCAACGGCAGCCTGGGACGCTGCAGCCTCCAGGCCTCAAAGGGCAATGGACGCCAGGTGAGGATATCGTGACTTGTATCTTCTGTTGCATTGTTGGCTTAGCGCTCAGAACACACTGCAAAGTGCATTGTGGGATATTGTGTTTCTTGTGTTTTCAGATTTGACTTGAATGTTGATATTCAAGACATTTCCTGTTTTCAGACAGTCATTGCAACAAAACATAATGCAGGCATACATACAAATACTTTTAAAATGCTGAACTGATCCTGATCACATTGAACTGCATGAAAATACAGAAAGAGATTTAAAATCTTTTCAAATCATATGAGCTGTTTCAGATCTAATTTTGTGACACATTTTAATTGTCATGATAAATTAGACGCCTGACTTGTGTATCACAACAATTCTATATTATTTCGTAACACTGTGATTCTTTTATAAATATTTAGAATTGTTTGTTGTAATTGTTTTACCACTGAAGAACCCACTTCAAGACTGCTCAGAGTGCTACTTGCAGCCCATCCAGTCCTTAACAGAGCAGCGTTTTGCTGTTGAATAGTGCATGGGCATTGATTATATTGAGTAATGTCCCTGTAAAGCATCACAGGTCAAACCCATAATGGACTTTAAGATGCCTGAGACAGCAAATCTACTCGTCTTTACCGAGCTGAAGTGCACTAACTATCTAGGATGTTGCCATTATTTTTTTTATACATCAGCAGGGGAAATTCAAACAAACTAGAATCACCTCAAAATCTAAATACATACAAGACGAGATGATTCTGGATGATTGGAGAAGGAAAATGAAGTGGGATGCATTTCCTCATCATGAGTTTGTGTTTAATTTGAGCTGAGATTTGAAATGAAACCTACAAGCTCAGGGTTTGTTAGTAGAACAGGGGATCACGAGAGTGCGTATGCAAATGTGTTGTTGTGTGTGAACGTGTGCTTGAGGTCTTTTAAGTCATGTAGCTAATTTGTTGTGCCTCCTGTTCCAGGAATCAGTCAGTCATTACTTACTGTATTAGCATGACTTTAATTAAACCTTGCAGAGATGTTTTTTATAACCTGAAATTAAACAATAACTTGAAGTTACAAGGCGTGGATATGACATGCGTGCTTAAATGATTGTAAATGGGATTCATTTCTCTAAAGCATTTAGGTTTTGTTTATATCCCTGACGCTGTGTTGTTTGACCTGTACTCAAATGCTTTCTTACCCTAACAGAATCCAGGTTTCTCTCATTTAGTTCATCAAATTTTCAATGCAACATTTGTAATCTCCAGTAACAAAGTTTAACTGGCTGAATACAGTACCTGGCCAGAAGTATACAGACACCAAAAACATGACACCCTTTATGTGATATTAAACATCCCTTTGCAAAAACATGGGTATTAGACAAAGGACACTCTTACAAACTCAAACTATATAAGACGAGACGCTGACACGGATGCTAACAGCTAACAGCAGACATTAATATGCTGCTTTAACCGCCTCCGCTCATCTGGGAAGGCTTTTTAAAAGTGGTCCTGGCTGCAGAAATCTGCTCCCATTCAGCCGCGAGAGCTTCAGTGAGATTGGTGTGTTGATGTTGTTTGATAAGATCTGGCTTGCAGTTTCCTTTGCATCCCAAAGGTGTCAAGGGCGCTGAGGTCAGTGCTCTGTGCAGGCCAGTCAAGTTCTTCTACTCCAAACTGGGAAAACCATTTCTTTATGGACCCAAGATATCACTGTGTAATGTAACGTTACATGTAAGATTTCCTTTAATTGGAGCTAAGGGGCCTAGCCCCAACCATGAAAAACAGCCCCAGACCAAAAGTACATTAAAATATGTGGACAGGGGTGCTTACATACTTTTGGTCATATAGTGTATGTATCTACAGAATTTTCTTTTCTAATAAAATGATGCTCACCTGCCATAGGATCATAAAGTTAGGACTTATGGTTGAAGCAAAGTGAAACTAGAGGCTTGATCCATGCCTGATTTGCATTCGGCATCAAAACAGTGGAAACAGTGGAGCTCTGCAGCAGACGACACCCTGACCAGAGGGTGTACTCGCATAAAAAGCATCCTCATGCTCCGGAAACTGGAGATCAGCTCTTTTGTCCCCAGGCTCTCTACAGCTTCCACTGTGGCATTTTTTTCACCCCCTCTGCTTTGCCTTATTACACGATGACAAAAATGTAAAAGCAGACACTTTCTGTTCTTAAAAATGTCACTTATTCAAATTATTATCCAACACCTCTTGGAAAAGCGGCGACCTGTTTCATTGCACGAATCTGTGTGCTGCCATGGAAACCAGTTCTTGCTCTTGCTGAAGGTTCCAACGTGATTTTGAATCTGATGTAATGTGGCACAGATCTGCCTGAGAGAAACTAGCTGTTTCATTTTCGCTCATTATTTGAAAGATTCTCAGTAAATATCTTCTATTCGGATCACTATCACTGAGGGCATCCTCGGCTCACTCACTTTATGTAGTCATACAGTGCAGTGAATAATGTAAGTGATACTTATTTTGTAATACTGTAAGTAACCTGTTGCAAAGACATCTGATTAAATGATAAACAAATATACTTGTTCCTCTTTCTTAAGCTATATTAGCCATTTAACCCATGATTGACCTGAAACACTGCTGCCTAAATTTAGACGCCCTCTCTTTGAATTTAAACATCAGTTAGTTTCATGTCTGTATGCTTGTGCACCCTTGTAGGACTGTGAATAATCAACATGACAAGTACAAGTGGGGAGTCACAGACTGTTTGGCACCTTGTTACACTGTCAAGGAAAGCCCAGAGATCTCACAACCTCACTCTCCATCTGTCACGGCATCAGCGAGGTCGCCCTTATCTCCTAGGAGACAGGTTTTAGGTCCACAGAGGTATTTTGGGACTGACGGTGAGAAAAGGGGTGGATGATTTCTCTCTCGCTCTTTTTTTTTTTTTTTTTTTTTTT
>LKNJ01002608.1:32918-153102 GCA_002120245.1 Maccullochella peelii
TTTTTTTTTTTTTTTTTTTTTCTCCCCCCCCAAGCTGAATCAAATGCATTTCTTCACAGGAAGTGCGAGGTGAAGATAGCTTTAATTCAGTCGTAGTGTTTCATAAACTTTTGGCCTTTTTAACGGAGGGAGAAACTCGAGTGTGAGACCAAACTTGTAAGACCAAAAGACTGGAGTTTTACCTTCTGCTGAATGCATTTTGTTCCATTCATTTCTGGGAGATTTGTCCCTTCACTGCAGGCTGGCCAGGAATGAGAGCCATGGATGGTGTTTGCCTGTTTCCTCCATGGTCCATTTTTACTGGCACAAGGCCAGAAACAAGCTGTGTGAGTAGAAGCAGAGGAAAAAAAGAGAGTGACAGTGTCTGTGTTTGTGCACATTTTCCCTCTGTGGCACATCGCCAGTCTGGTACAGAGTTCCACCTGGCACTACTTCACACACAGATATACATACACGTGCAAACGCTCCACACGGCATACTTCAGTGCATAGGCAGGTTTGAGTGGTGTATGAAATGGTGACTCAGAACCACTCACCCACAACCAAATACACTTGAAAAATTCTCACCTGCTTTTAGAGCTACAACCAAATATTTTAGGAAATAGGAAAGATGCTAAGGGGTTTTGTGTCTTTTACCTGTGGTCAAGGGCAAGATATCTTGAATACTATTGGCCAGATTGCCAGGAAGTTTGTCATGGGTATTCAAGATCCCCAGTGGAATGTTTCCTAAAAAATTTTGGTCACCCTCTGATGTCCTGTAGCATCACTATTAGGCACAGCTTTTCACTTGTATGAAAATCCAATGTAAGTTTATTGAGCATATTCTTGCTTCTTAGAGGTTAAACCCTTTCCATTTGAGACAGTCCATTGCCCTTCCTATACTGCCACCTTTAGGACAAATTGACACAAGATAGTGATGTGTAGTTTCTTCTAATGATATGAGTCCAGCACCAGGTCAAAATGTCACTGTTAACACGACTTAGTTCGTGACAAGGTGTCTTAAAAACAGTCACTGGAAATTTGTGTTTCTGTTCTCCCTGAGCTTTCTTTTAGTGCCAGAATTGTTATTTTTAAGGACCATAAATATAACAAAAAATAGAAATAGAAATTTACTTATTACATAAATGCTCCCTAGAGAACAAACTCTTTCCATTTTATATTCACTTTCACTTGAGCTTTTCTTTTGTGCCACCCTCAGGACAAAATGATCCCAAATAATTTTCACAAGCTTCTTCTTGCCTAACTGTGGTCTATGACTGATCATCATTTATTCTTATTGTGCTGGGAAAAGATTTGCCCATTGATGTCCTTGATTTATGCCTGATGCTGTCACCAGTCAAATCTGTAAGCTGAAGTGAGATCAAAGTGTGCTACCAAACTATACAGAAAATGTCTTTTTATTTGAAGATCACTTCTGCTGTTCACTTCAGTTTTGATTATTTGTTAAACATCTGAGACGGCACTGCTTTTTTTTTTAAATTTTTTTTTTTTTTGAGAAACACATATAGAGAGGCTTCCAATGACAACGGCAAAACTTTTTGATTTCCTATTTGATTTTGTCTTTTCAGTGGGGATTTGTTAAGCAGCCTTCTGTACGCATTTCATTCAAAATGAAATACTGTATATCTCTTACTGTAGTTTTGAGTGTGTTGTCTTTATTATATTTTATAATACAAAATGCGTATGTCCTCATCTCATCAAAAACGATCACAATAACCTGAGGGCTCATGCAGATCGTGGAACAGCCAGAGTATCAATGCTGTCATCCACTCTTACGGAGCTTACGTAGGAATACCAAATCTCACACAACCAAATAACATTTGAGCTAAAGGCATGTCTAAGGAAGCTTCAGGGTACTGAGTCATTTTACTAATAACATTTTTCTTTGTTTCCCTCCAATCTGCATGTTTGTGTCTCCCCAGAGAAACTCCAGCCTCTCTGGGAGCACAAGAGGCATGTACCAAGTGTCGGAACGACGTTCCTCCCCCAGCACAGGGTAAGTCAGCACGCTGCTCCTGTTCCACATTTACAGATGCTTCCACACCTCTGAAATGTAATGAAAACCACCACTGTGCTATAAGTGTTGACCCTCACTTACTGGTACACTTAACCATGCAGAAATAAAAAGAGGATTATGTGATAATTGACCTATTACATGTGGTTTAAATTGGGAATCGTTTCATTTTTCATGAGGACGTTATGTTTATCTGTTTTTCCATCTGTGTGTCCATGTCTGTCTGTGTGTCTGTTTATTTGGAAAGGTACTCTAGTTTTCTGGTCCAGTTGGAGATTTTGTGGCTTTTCGCTGTCAAATGAATTTGGTGCACCTCACCTTTCTTACCATGTGAGAGCAGATGTAGTGACACAATCTGTTAGTTATGTGGAAATATAACAAAACCCCAGGAGCCCCAGAGCTTTTAACCACCATCTACTGAGCTCGCTGCCTCTGGACTTTGGGCCTTTGGTTACAGTACAGGAAAAAGGGAAAAAAAAACAATGAAAGTGCCATGGTGACAACCTGTTTGACTTGTGGCACTTTATATTATTTCGTCTTTCCCGCGTTAGTTGAAATTTAAAATACAGAGATCAAACTGTAGTTAAATAGTAGATTCACAAAATATAAAATTAGGTTCCTATTACATTCATACACCGGTGAGTGTGCTCGAAAGGCAGGTGCAAACTATGGCTCCTCTGCAGAAATTATACAACAATAATTAGTGCTAAAACAATTGTTAGGTTACTAGATTTATCTATTAGTCGACTGACAGAAAAATAGTCGTCAACTATTTTCATAATCAGTTATTTATCAAGCAAAATTGCCAAACATTTGCTGATTTTCTGTTTTTTATCATTCTACTTTTGTTATAGACTGTTGGGTGGACAAAACAAGCAAATTGAAGATGTTACCTTGCGCTATAAGGAATATTTTTTTTATAGTTTTTGACTAAACATATAATTCATATGAAAATAATCGTTGCAGCCCTACAATACTCACACAATAACAGCTTCACTGACGTAGTTTGTTTAATATTGAGAATAGAGTGTCTCCTCCTCTTGCATGTTGTTTCACACTTAGACATCCACATTACGATATTCATATGCAGTATTGAACACTGTCATATGTAATGGAATAGATCCTATTTTCAGTCTGACTCTCATTCAGTAAGAAGCAGTGAGGTGCAGGTTGGACGTCTCTCTGCATGAGGTGTGACCGAAGTATTTCTGGGTCCCTGCTGGAGATTTCAGACACATGGCCGTGCCATAATACTAACTGACTAACACAACTGTCATTCCCAGTTGGTATGTGAATGTGTTTTCTAACGTGACGTCACGCAGAACCTGTCAAGCTTTCCCATTGAATCATTGATGGCACGACACGCCCAACAACAGCCCTCTCAGCCTTCTGTCTTCTGGTTATTAATAGCTCTTCATCAGGGATCAAGATGCTTTTGCCACTTGATGTAGTAAAGGCCATAATCTCAAGTGTGCAACAGTTCTAGTGATTTATTGATATTAACCTCACCAGATATTTGTGCCACAGTCATTAGTCTACATGTGTCAATTTTACACCAAAATGCCTGACAGTTAGCTTTTTTTACATTTGTATCTCTTTAATGATCACTAATTTTATACATCCATATGTTTTATATGTAATTCTAACAGTTTTGCTATTCATGGATCTCATCAAAATGTGAGAATTTTCCTCTTAAAATGTCTAAATCAGATTTGTTTAGGCTCCTGTGCCCCCATTCAGTTCCAAACAACATAGAAAACCTGTCTAAAGGCTTCTGATGTAAATGTAATTAATCACTGATTCTTTCACTGTTGCATGAGAATCAGGACATCAAATTTCAAACTTATTTAAAGTGAAAAGCGGCTTTTTCATATTGATTTGCACGTTTGGGAACAATACAAGTAGTGAGATGACACAGGAGTGAGTGTGTTTCTTCCACTGATTACTGAGTTGTTTTATATTTACTCTCTGATGCATTCTGGATACACACTCTGAAATCATTAATTAGAAATGCTAAAAATTAGCTTCTCGTGATTAGGAGCAATTCATATCATTACATCTTGCACATTATGTCTTGCTATTGATTTAGTGTTGACACAACATTAAAGCAGATTTGATCAGGTTACTGCTTTACACCCAGCTCGTTCGACTGTAATGAATCAGTTTTGTCACTGACCCAGTTTAGATCGTTGAAACCATAAACATAGAGCACTGTTTTAGTTTTACATAAACTCAGTTCAGATATGTGGCATAACATGCGTCTCATCGTCTGTGCATCCTTTTCCCTTGCAAGTACTGATGAGCGGTACCTGCGGTATCATCTATGATTCTTTCATTTTTATTCCTAAAGTAATGAATGCAGATGCTTCCACTCTTCATATTATGCTGAGAGAAACAGGAGGGAGAAGGAAGAAAAGGAAGAAAAATGGCCTACTTTTTGAGAGGCTGATATTTGTAACTGCTCGTTACTTGTATTGGCTGAGAGGTTATTTTAAGTACTGTAGCAGTTCATATGTACTAAAGCTTCCCTCGTTCTACTATAAATCCTCTGAAATGCAGCTGTTCCTTGTCAGTCGTACAGTAACTATTTGCGGTTCATTTTGGTTTCAGAAGTGCATCCACTACTGTCAAATAAAATACCAGTACTGCTGTTTTCCTCAGTGGACCTTTTTAAGGATGTTTTGCTTTTTCTAAATTAAAAATACGACCAATAGACCACAAGAGCTCTTCAAACGCCCACCTTTGGCTTGATTGTGATATTTTGTTTGTTAAAGGCAGAGCTGATGGTGCATCATGAACAGATCAATTGAACAGCTCCATATTTTGTGAACTGTTCCTTTTAAACCTTTGTTGATGTTTTTATTATATTCTGTTGCTGATTCTCATTTTTTGATTATTCAGAATACAGTATGGCATGTTGTTGGATGTGGGGTGGACCATCTATGTGTTTGAGTGTCCTGTTTTTAAATACAATCATCTTTTATAGACACCAACTTCTCCATTTCTGCAGAGCATCAGGGCGGATCAAGTCTGTCTCACAGGGCTCTGGAGGTTACGACAGTGACAGTGTGGAGATGCATCCCATGGAGGAGTGTCCCGAGGCTCAGTACTATCACATGCAGTGCCGGCTGGGTGAGGGGGGTTACGAGCGCTCCCCTGGATGTGGCGGTGGTGGATCCAGGAACTGGGGTCTTCGTAAACAGGCTATCCAGAACTGGCAGCGGCGACCTTACAGGAACAGCACTGAAGGCGAGGAAGGAGACGTGTCAGATGTGGGCTCCCGGACCACCGAGTCTGAGGTGGAGATGTGGGAACAAGAGAGGCGAGCTGTGGCTGAAGTCCAGCAGTCTGCTGCTCCCTATCCTCACCACGGCAGGGCAGGATATCGCCCCAACACAGGTAACGGCTCTCTGGGAAGTTGTGTGGACCCGCTATTATAAGAAATGTACACACTCTCTCTCCAATCTAACATCCAGCCAGCAGCTCTGACACATGGGAGCAAGGATTCACAGAATAAAGGCCTTAAAATGGCTCCCATGAGAGCAGTGACTGATGTGGATCTAGGTCAGGTTGAGTTGCAGTCGCTGTAATGTTGCTGGAGCTGTGCCAGTGACCAAAGCTCATTCTACCAACTGAGTTTGGATCAGCGATGAGCATGTATGGTAAACATGGAGGAACGAGGCCCCATATCTGCTGCAGTGTGCAGACACAACAATGTAAACACCTCATGAGAAATGGCTTAGACTCTGAAGTAACTTAATCACACTCACAAACACTGCCACAAATGTTTTTTCGGAGGTTTTCCTTATCCAAATCATGGGTCTAAGGATAGAGGGTGTAGTGTAGCTTTACAGCCCTCTGAGACAAACCTGTGATTTTGGCCTTTAGTTGACTTGACTTAACTTGACTAGTAAAAATGGCAATTGGTAACACTGTCAGCTGTTAAAAATGTTAGACAGTCTGAGTGATTTTTAAAGCATTATGAAAAAAAATAACAGAGCTCCAAAGAGGCCAAAATGATCCTGTATGTGTCCGAATTGCAGGTGCATCAATCCAAAAACTGAAAAATGATTTTAGTATGTGCAGCAGAAGAACAGCGGCTTCAAGCTGATACTAACCAACAGGAAAGGGAATACATTTCATTTGAGTAATATTTCAATTAGTTTTGGTTTTTGGGATTGTGTGCATAGAATGACAAATGCAGATAATCAAGTCAATTGTACATGCAAAAAGTAAAATGTGTGTTCATAATGACGTGTGTATGTACAGTTTAGTTTGAATTTTCTATTTTACTCTTTACAGTAGGGTGGTATATGTTGTGTACAAGGTTAGTTTATTAATGTATAGCATCTTTCAAACTCGGAGGCAATTCAAAGAGCTTTGTGTCATGCAAAGAAATACATTAGAACAATATTTTTACGCAAAAAAGGAGAATAAAACTGCATAATTAGAACAAAATGAGATAAAAAATCTAAATAATAACAGACCTGACATACAGTTATAGTGCATCGATGAGTTACCCCACATCCAATAAAGTGCGGTAAAGAAAAAAGTGCGGTAAAGAAATGAATCAACAGCAGTTTTAACTTGATTTGAACATGGCTGGATGCGTGTAAGGTCTTTGGGAAGGTCTCATGTCTCTCTGTATGGGTGTCATTACATATTCAAGTGTTTTTGGTTTTGTATTAAAATCGTATTAAAGAAACAAACAAAAACAACTCACAATCAGGGACAAGATGAACATATACAGTTCAGTGTGTATAAATCCTGATAATTGGCATGCAACCTGTTGTGATCCATCTGGGTTGCAGCAGTGATTTTAATTGTGATTTAAGCAGCTAAAGTCCTTTTCTTGTTTTTTCTTTTTGTTTTTTTTTCCGCGAGGTGTTTACACTATTTTGTTTACCACCAGTATGTGTTATAGATGATGAGTAAACTGTCATTCATTGCTGTTGTTGCTATACACTTTTCTTCGTGTCTCTGTGTCTTTGGTAGACATTGAACATATTTGTATTTGCGAGAGCACTGTTTGCCTGTTGTATCATCTCAGTTCTTCGTCTCATACTAAGCTTTGCTTCTACGAGTGAGCCAAGTCAGACCGCCAATCATGCCCGCACATTTCTTCAGATCCACCACAGATTGTACATCTCTCTGTTAACTTCCTACCCTGCCAAGATTCTTAAACTCACTGCTGCTGCCCTCCATTTTTCTCCACCTGCTGTCAGATTTCTTCAAAATACAAGGTGGACTGAGGCAGTCTGAGAAGGGGCAAAACTGGGCCAGAGCCCTATGAGAAATTCACATGAACTGCTATGACTGCCCCATTAACTCCAAGGTTTTTCTCACGTAACACTCAACATGTTACTGGCATTCCTCTGCTCTGACGTAGTTCTCCTTATTGGGAGTGTCTCTGCTAGGTTTTATCAGATGGTATGTATCTACAAGCACACAAGTTTTCTCTCAGCATGTAACACACAGCTTGGCTTTTTTAGTTCATTTGGCAGTCTTGAGTGTAGGTGGTGTGTGTGTGTGTGTGTGTGTGAGTGTGTGAGAGGGAGAGAGAAAGAGGAAGAGAGCGTGAAGAGTGTAAGTAATGGTTCATAGCCCTGATGGTTTCGAGCAGACGCCTTCCAAGGCCAAAGATAAAATGAGTCATCTAGGAGCAATCTTGCTGGGAGGGATGAGACAGGCTTGGATTGGACACATGGTATCAGCCAATAGATCGCAATAGAGAGCATGAAAGAGATGAAAAGAAGGAAAAAAAGAAAAAAAAAATTATGTAATCTCATTTAGTGTCTTGTTGACGGTTGGCGCCACCATGTGATATCTTTTACCATTGGCTTGTCTACAGTAATAGCAGTAAAATAAAGACCATGAGTTACTGAGTAAAATGTATTTGGTCTTTTTCTTTTAATGTACGTTCACAACTTATATGATAAACATATTAAAGTTTTTTTTTTTATGTAGCAGTTATCAAAATCAACGATTAGGAAGTGCTTTACAAAAAACAAACCTAAAACAATAAAAAATAAGATCAAGTGAACAGTAAAAAAAAAAAAAAAGTGACATAGCAAGAACAAAATCCAATAAAAAAATAAAATAAAATAATTGCTGAAATACCAAATATAGACTGATAAATCCAGTCTTACACCTAGCTATGGAATCTGGAAACGGCCACAATGTTCCTGCCTGAGGACCTCAGACTACATGCAGGTTGAAAAGCAGAAAGGAATATAATCTGGGGTCCGGCCATGAAGAGCTAAAAGTAATGAGTAGGATCTTAAAAATTAGTTCTAAAACACATTGGAATCCAGGGTTTGGATATTTAAAGCAGAGTAATACAGTATGTTCTTAGTTTTGTCAAGAGTCTGACAGCTGATTAGCTGCTGCATTCTGCACAATATGGAGTCTGAATTGTTTTCTGATTTATACCAGTTAAGACTGTTGCAGTAGTCCAAACGGGGAAAACAAAGCATGTATGATGGATCTGGTATCCAAAATTGAACGAAATGCAACGATATTCCTGAGATTGTAGAAGCAAGATTGGATGAAATTCAGGAAATCAGGTCGGCTGAGTCAGTGATCTCCTTCAAATCCCTTATTAAATACTTGCATACTTTTATCGAAGAGCTTTCCTTAACCTTTTACCAGCCTCTGTTCTGCCTGTGGAACATTAGACTTCTGCCAGCAGTATGGAAAGTTACATGAATGTGAATATGTTCAATAGATTAGACTCTTGTCTCGTCTACCATTGTGATGATTGTGAGAAAGAACTTAAAAATAATCGAGGTACAATACACAGCAGAATATACTGAAACTTGGTGCCTCCCTACCTTCAAAGCAGTCTGGTATTCTAAAATTGTAATAAATCCTTGAAAACAAATTCAAGGAATTTTGTCAATAGTCCCTTTGTTTTAACTTTAACTTTTAACTTTAACAAATCAAATTGTGTTAAAGGGTTCAAAGTTATTTTCTCCCCACAGGTCGGTCTGATGGGGTCTATAACAAGCCATGCCGCCATGAAAAGAGCCCGTCCAAATCCAACGAGGTGATCAGTCCAGAGATCCTGAAGATGCGTGCAGCTCTCTTCTGTATCTTCACCTACCTGGATACTAAAACCCTGCTGAGAGCTGCTGAGGTCTGCCGTGACTGGAAGTTTGTGGCTCGTCACCCGGCTGTGTGGACCAGAGTGCTGCTGGAGAACGCTCGCATTTCATCCAAGGTGCATAGTGGACCTTTAGATTCAGTATGCAGTCAATAGTCCGTAGCATTATCAAAGCAGTAGCATGTGGTACATTTGGCTGCGTCGTCATAGCTTTTGTATTATGAAGATTTTCACTGATCTCCATGTTTCTCCCTTAGTTCCTGAGCATATTGTCTCAGTGGTGCACTCAGACGCACTCCCTCATCCTGCAAAACCTCAAACCAAGACAGCGGGGCAAGAAGGAAACCAAGGAGGACTACCTTAAAAGCACACGGTGAGACACACATGCAGCAGAAACAGAGACACAGATATACACAGGGAGTTACAGCTGCACACAGTTTCCAAAAAAGTCACTTTGGGGTACTTATTACTGCATTGTGTGTTATTTTGGCTTTGATAAGCACATTACATTGCAAACTATTGAACTGAGTGACATCCTAAATGATTCCTCAAACAGTGATTGATGAGAGGAAGCCAGCAAGAGGAACAAGTGACTGAATGCCGACGCTTTTTTGTGTTCGATTATGATCAGCATGTACGATATCGGTTTTCATTTCCTGAAAGAAGACAAGTAGAAGTTCGTAGCTGCTCTGAAACTGTGCCGACAGTGCGTAGACATGCTGCTTACCGAATGTCTTGCTGCAAACATCGCCGGAACATTTTGTTGTGTGCTTTAAATGGTAGAAGTGCTGTTCTGAAGGACAGGACAATTACTTCCTCTTCTCTGTCAATCTTTTTTTGTTGACCTTCCCAAACGCTTCCATCTAAGTGGCTGTCTGGAGGAAGGTCTGGAGGCGTTGTTAAAGGCCACAGGAAGTAACCTGCTGATACTGAAGATTTCACACTGCCCCAACCTGCTGACCGATCGCTCCCTCTGGCTGGCCAGCTGCTACTGCCGAGCTCTGCAGGCTGTAACCTACAGGTAGTCCAGTGCACCCAGGTCCCATCTCTCTTGTAAATTTGCGCCCTGTCTGCTGCATCATGCACAAATATTTCAGTTTCGCCCCACTGACTTTGCTTTAATGAGTCCATAGGACTGCACCCAGTTTCACGCTGTGTAATATCATCCCAAATTTTCTACACTTACTGTGTTCCAGGAGTGCCACAGATCCAGTTGGCCAGGAGGTGATTTGGGCCCTCGGAGCAGGTTGTAGAGACATCATCTCCCTACAGGTGGCGCCACTACACCCATGGTAATAGATGGAGAAATATACTGTACCTCTGTAACTTTACCAAATATTAATATAATATCTGATGATATCAGTGTTTGAGGTTATTAAATGAATGAACATGGACTTTATCTTGTCTCTTTTAGCCAACAACCTGCTCGTTTCAGTAACCGATGCCTGCAGACGATTGGAAGATGTTGGCCACATCTCCGTGCTCTTGGTGTGGGTGGGGCTGGATGTGGCATTCAGGGGCTAGCCTCTCTAGGTAAACAACTATTCAATTTAAGCGATTTTAGCTACAACACGAAAATACATTGTTCATGAAATGTATTTGTGACTAAGGGAACAGAAGTAACATTTGTGGTAAGATGTTTAAACAATATTATTGTCATCAGGACATAAACTAGGACAGCACAGATAGATTTAACCTTGTTAACTGTCTTTTTTGTACTTAAGTAAATCTATTCATATATGCATTTTAAGCACTATTGGTTGAGACCTTAATTGAGCCTTTATGTACTACTGCAACTTTTGCTGCCATTATCTTGACACTCCCCTGCTTATTCTTCCCATCTCTGCATTTCCTTACTTCCACCACCAGCGAGGAACTGCATGCGCCTGCAGGTGCTGGAGTTGGATCATGTGAGTGAGATCAACCAGGAGGTGGCAGCAGAGGTTTGCAGAGAGGGCTTGAAAGGTCTGGAGATGCTGGTGCTCACCTCCACACCAGTCACCCCCAAAGCCCTGCTCCACTTCAACAGTGAGTCTGAATACTGCTGTGCCGACAACAGTAGGCCTACTGTCTAAAATCCTGTTGGGTAGGCTACTAAAACAATGTAGGTTAAGGTTACGTTTAGGTAGCTATAACTGTTGGTCATGGTTATTTAAGAATGGATAAATCAGAAAAAGAAAACTAGGGTGCATTTACTTGTCATAACTATAAGTACAAGTTTATTATGAGAACACCCTGTTGACCTCCAAATATTTAATGCTGCCTAAATCCTCCTTCCACTCGTGTAGGCGTTTGCCGCAACCTGAAGTCCATCGTGGTTCAGATTGGTATAGAAGACTACTTCGAGGACCCCAACAGCCCTGAAGCCAGAAAATTGTTTGATGAGATGGTTAACAAGCTGCAGGTAACGGCACCTCTGTGTCTCACATCACACCTATCTCTCACTCACACTCACACACACACACACACACACACACAACCCTGTACTTCTATACTTGTGAGGACCTTCATTTAAATAATGCATTCCCTAGCCATCTGTTGTAAGCACATAAACAAATCATATTTTGTGTGCACTTTTAGGCTCCCAACAGGATGAAACGTATTGTTTTGGTCACCACATGAGTTTTCCCTCAGTGCCACACATGTTTACTGTATAACTACTCTAAGTTATCTTTGTAAAGGGAATGGCTAACAGGGAGGTTAGCTTTGTTAACAGAGGTGTTCACTCTGTTAAGCACTCTATTTTAGTTTCATGTCTTTGGAGCTTTGCACCATTGTATGCTCATGACTAACAGCTTGGCCAATAGTTGTTCATAGGATGAAACACATCTATTTTTAACACACACTACACACCATTTAAACATGACTCAATCCTTGAAGTCCCAGTGATGGTCGGTTGTGGATGCGCTGGTGCTAACTCACTCGAGCCGAGGCTTACTGTGAGAGGCTCGGGTCATTCTTATAGGTGACCACACACAGAGATATAAAAGCTGCGAAATCCCAGATTTTTATTTATGTTTTGGTTTTATGAGTCAGTTTACAGTGTGTTCTTCTCAGATATTACACTCAAGATGGTGGGATTGCTCACAGCAGTTAGGTAACCTCTCCAAAAGCTGCAAAGAGCTTTATTATAGAGATTTATTTTTATCCCTCCCTTTTTAAGTTTGCTGTGAAAAGGAAGTTCTCTCATGTTTAATCATCCATTTTTTGAAGCGAGTTCTGAAGCTTATGAAGCAAGAGTCATCCGTAACCTGCTGCACCTCAGTGCTTTAGTTTTTTAAACGGCTTTCTATCATACATCAGTTATTGTACACACTTACTGCTAATGGAAGAAAACATAAAGGCATTAAGATGAATGTGGGAAATGGAGCATTTTGACCATCAGATATTTAGAAAAAAATTGTAGAGGTTGGATTCTGATATCCCTTTTTCTTTCAGGCTCTGAAGAAGAGGCCTGGCTTCTCCAAAATCCTCCATGTGAAAGCAGACAGTCTCTGCTAACATGTTTTGTGCAGATTCTTCGAGTCTTGGAGAGGTGCCATCTTGGCTCCAGTCAATCAACAAGACCCAGCTGTTTTGAGCCCATTACTCCATGGGGTTCAATACGTCTGCAGCACCGACAGAAACAACAGAAGATCGCCATGATGAACCAGGGCCAAGGCTCAATGTGCATACTCCACACGTACAAACTTCAAACAGAAAAACCCATTCACTTATTCCAGTAAGGGGAAATCAACATCTCCTTCATGTTGGTTATGACTGAAAACCAGTCAGGAGGTTCATTTGGACTAACAGTGGTACTATATATCACAAGAAGGGCCTGTCTTAAACTTTACAGACTCAAATAACCCAACAAAACTGTCCTCTCTGTCAGTCATCTTTTAATTTCACCATAAAAATCGATTGTGTTGAGGCTCAGAGCCAGATTCCTTTCTTGAAACGCCTGGAGCATGGTGACAGCGCTGTATTTAACTGTCTGCATCCACATAATGCTTGACGTATACTTGAGACTACCTTTAACACCAACAGCTCGTGGGCAGGAGCACATTATAAAGCATACATACTTTCCACAGAAGTTAAAGGTTAAAGTCTTGAGACAGGAGCTTTATGTTTGCGTGTGTGTGGATGTGCGAGTGCATACAGCCGAGGATTGAATAAATGTTTTTCATCCTGTGTGTTTAAACTGGATAACGGACAACCTTCAACCCTTACTGCTTCCACCCAGAACATAAACATGCTGCACCAGCTCCAGGCAGAGTGGAGACAGCAAGGACAGCACTCCCTGTAACACACAGACCTTGATAGTCTTCTGGCTGCATGGCAGCGATGCATTTAGCCTCCTCTACCATCCTCTGCTTCCTCATGTGAACGGCATCGTGTCACAAACCTGGACTCAGCCTTTTCAATGGTTGTAGTATCTCTAGACCTGTTTGTCTGGGAGAACAGGATGCAGTATCTGATGCTACTCATTAACAAGGCTGGAAGATGATCCATAATGCGTTTCTCTCAAAATCTGGTGCCATTTGTAACGGTGTCTGTCCTCATTCCAGTGAGCGTTTTTTTTCTCCAATGTGCCATTAATGAGGGAAGAGGGACCATGTAAGGCAGACGTTTAATCAAAAGTAACATTATTGGTATTTAATTTGAGTGTAAGCAGCTCTTACTGAACATAAGGGTGTTGCGTTTCATATGGAACATGGTCTCCAGGTGTACACAGGTGTTAGTGTTTATATACCATGTGAGTTTCATACTTTACCATACTAAACAGTGCCATTCCTATTACTGTAATAGTGCTTGTCGTGGCTGAAGCCCTGAACTGTACTTATTTATGTTTTTTCAGCTGACACCCTCTGGCTCCCTCTGCTGGTTTTTCCAAGCACATACACAACTGACAGCCAGCTGGTGTGATATGACACTTTGTACTCTTTGCAGCGAGGAACACGTGTCACCTTGACTATTTTGCAGAACTCAAAACCAAGGGACTGGGTCCTCAGTGTCAGTACCTGCAAATTAGGCATCTGATTTGGTGCAATTCATGCCTACAGCTAAGTTTAGCATACATTGCAGAAATTCTCAAGAAGTATGAGTAGCAATACTTACTGTGGTGACACTTAGTGTACACTCCTTAGTGCTGCAGATAGCTTAAAGGAGGGTTCCAAAAATTTTACACATCAAGATTTTACACATTTAGAGTTTGTAATTCATAAGGAGTACTACTCAGCCTGTGAAAACAGATGTATGGTGTCTTCTGTGGCTCTGGAGGAGCTTTGTCAAGCCTGAGAAAACAAATAACCTTCATAATGCTTATCCCGGAACACAGAAACCTGCATTAGAAGCTGGGGGCATGCAGCTAGAAAAATGTGGAAAGAAGCATTTAGGCAAAGAGGGTCTATAGAAAAGACTATGAGAAGGGTAATTTTTGGAGCTTGATGCATACTAGGGACCAAAAGTCGGGATTTTTCTGCATCAATTTTGTAAAAAATCACTCTCTTGAGAGTTCCCGAACATTATAAAAGTGCAATACTAAATCACCGGAGTACCCCTTTAAACAGAGCTCCTATTAGATGCTAACAATCACACTGATTTAAAGAAATCATGCACACAGTTTCAAAACTGGTTGAAAAATGACTCGCACGTCAGGGAGAATATCACGTCCCTTCCCTTGCAGCACATTTACCGTAGGTTGTTCATTTTACTTGGCACACCTCATTCGTCACAAGGCAGCGAGGAGCCCCGTCTCTACAACACACCGTAACATTCGTGGGTGGAGAGTGCAACAGAGCAAAAGGTGACAGTTTCCAGGAATGCCGAGCAGGCGTTTGTCATGTGGGCTCTTTAAAATTAAAAAAACTCTCTGATTCATAGTCAAAAGAGGACTTGTATAGCTGCATATTGTAGTGATGATGTTCCAGGTCAATATGTGAGAACAGTTGTGGATTCATGTTCTTCCAGTACTGCATATTATTATCCTACACTGGTACTGATTGTCCGCTCGGTTTCATTGAGGGAAAGGATGTTTGTGGGAAAGGTGTAAAACTTTGCTGACACAATAGAGAAAAACACAAAGCACTTGTTGATTTTGAGTTTTAGACAATCCTGCCTTCACTATCAGCTACTCTGTACATAATGTTTGTATAAAAACAACAAAAACGAGAACAAAAATGACCAACATTTGATGTTATATAATATTAAGGTCATACCTATGAGTGGAAAAAGTTGACATTTACAGGTCTTCATTCTGTAAGCATTTTCTCCAAAGTTGAATGAAAGATAAACATAGAGAATTATATTATGTATAACAGTAGTGTTGAAATTGCAGTTGTGTATTAGATACTTTATATTAAATGTGCATCAGAGTCATATAGAGATGGAAATTATTTAAGAGGATAAAGATAATTCAGCTATTTATTTCTATAAAAAAAAAGAGCGATGTGTATAATGTTGGCATGTTTGTGTTCAAGCATCAATCATTAAGTTGCCTTCTTAACTGTTCTGCTACTGTGACAAGAAAATTATTAGATGTTTAAAGAGCTTTGATTGCCTGCAGGTTAATAACGTTTCTCTTCATTTGAACCAGTCTGTTGTTGCACTAGTGAGAAAAAAAAGATACTTCAGATGTTTATTATAAGAGTGTTGTTTTTAATGTTGAGCTATTTCTCAGTATTTGACAATATATGATGCACTTTTTTTCCTGAACACTTTTATTGGCCCGTTGGTCGTCCGTTTAGTCAGAAACGACACTGGTTTCTGTTGGCGGGATGCCTGGCGGCGTTTTCTGTTTCTGTGGAGTGAAACCGACTGTTTACTTTACATGTTCAGTTTCATGGAAAGAAGACTTTGGAAATACAGCGATTACATATGAACTTCTGTGACTGAACAGACGTACAGTTAGCCTCTTTTCTCTCACACCGTCTCTCATATCTCATTGGTTGGGAAGTTAAAGGTTGAAACATTCAAGTGCTTTTTAGGTTATTTGCCAATATGACCTTATGCTCACCTTTGTATCTGTTACTGTCTTTGTTTTAGCTTTGCATTATACTGTAGACTTCACGCTCATACGAACAGTTTATTTGCTTTATTGTGAAAATGGACCTGCTGAAGATGTAACAGAGCCTGTATGCTCTGAAACAGCAGATTAGAGGTGCCAAGTACGCCAGAATCAGGTTTTTGCTTTTTTTTTTGGCTTACGTTTCCATTCTCTGCCTCTCCAAATATAAAGCAGAACAATTTCTAATTTATTTTGATTCAGTAACTGAAGCATCACTTATAAACCAATGTGCTTCCTCATTCATTTGTTTATTTCATTATTTAATATTTTAAATCAAGTCTGATTCCTCCTCTGTTGCAGTTACACCCATGTATCATACTGTGCTATTGAAAAACAGTGTCTGAGTGTTCATGTACCTCTGTACATATTTTATGTATGAATGATTGTACTCTGCCCGTTCATCTGAATAGTATTTTACACATTACCTCAACACTTATCTGGGCAGTTAAGTGTGCAGTTTCTTTGTACTATTTCATTTTTGACTGCCATCAACGGTTATGCCAATTTATCCATGAACTTCATCCATGTTGCTACAACGACAAAAAAGGATTCTGTCGCTGAAAAAACGTTCCCAAAAGATGATCAGCCTTCTACGATGACTGCAATAGATGGAAATGTTTTACTACTCATTTTCACTCATTGGTTGTCATCAATAAAATTGCTTTAAATTGTATTTGCTCGTACTTTCAGCTACTTTTTAAAAATGATTTGAAAAAGAATTGTAGATTGCGATTAAAGGGCCGAATTCATTTCTTCTTCGTTCAATGACACCAGTTCACAGTGAGGTCTGTGGATTTATCCAGAACCATACAGTGCATCCGGAAAGTATTCACAGCGCTTCACGTTTTCCACATTCTGTCATGTTACAGCCTTATTCCAAAATGGAATAAATTCATTTCTGTCCTCAAAATTCTACACACAATACCCCATAATGACAATGTGAAAAAAGTTTTTTTAGAAAGTTTTGCAAATTTATTAAAAATAAAAAACTAAGAAATCACATGTACATAAGTATTCACAGCCTTTGCCATGAAGCTCAAAATTGAGCTCAGGTCCATCCTGTTTCCACTGATCATCCTTGAGATGTTCCTACAGCTTAATTGGAGTCCACCTGTGGTAAATTCAGTTGATCGGACATGATTTGGAAAGGCACACACCTGTCTATATAAGGTCCCACACTTGACAGTGCATGTCAGAGCACAAACCAAGCATGAAGTCAAAGGAATTGTCTGTAGACCTCCGAGACAGGATTGTGTCAAGGCACAAATCTGGGGATGGGTACAGAAAAATATCTGCTGCCTTGAAGGTCCCAATGAGCACAGTGGCCTCCATCATCCGTAAATGGAAGAAGTTCGCAACCACCAGGACTCTTCCTAGAGCTGGCCGGCCGTCTAAACTGAGCGATCGGGGTCAGGGAGGTGACCCGAGAACCCGATGGTCACTCTGTCAGAGCTACAGCATTCCTCTGTGGAGAGAGGAGAACCTTCCAGAAGGACAACCATCTCTGCAGCAATCCACCAATCAGGCCTGTATGGTAGAGTGGCCAGACGGAAGCCACTCCTTAGTAAAAAGCACATTGCAGCCCGCCTGGAGTTTGCCAAAATGCACCTAAAGGACTCTCAGACCATGAGAAACAAAATTCTCTGGTCTGATGAGACAAAGATTGAACTCTTTGGCGTGAATGCCAGGCGTCATGTTTGGAGGAAACCAGGCACCGCTCATCATCAGGCCAATACCATCCCTACAGTGAAGCATGGTGGTGGCAGCATCATGCTGTGGGGATGTTTTTCAGCGGCAGGAACTGGGAGACTAGTCAGGATAGAGGGAAAGATGAATGCAGCTAAGTACAGAGACATCCTGGATGAAAACCTGCACCAGAGCGCTCTTGACCTCAGACTGGGGCGACAGTCCATGTTTCAGCACGACAACGACCCTAAGCACACAGCCAAGATATCAAAGGAGTGGCTTCAGGACAACTCTGTGAATGTCCTTGAGTGGCCCAGCCAGAGCCCAGACTTGAATCCGATTGAACATCTCTGGAGAGATCTGAAAATGGCTGTGCACCGACGCTTCCCATCCAACCTGATGGAGCTTGAGAGGTGCTGCAAAGAGGAATGGGCGAAACTGCCCAAAGATAGGTGTGCCAAGCTTGTGGCATCATATTCAAAAAGACTTGAGGCTGTAATTGCTGCCAAAGGTGCATCAACAAAGTATTGAGCAAAGGCTGTGAATACTTACGTACATGTGATTTCTTAGTTTTTTTATTTTGAATAAATTTGCAAAACTCTCTAAGAAACTTTTTTCACTTTGTCATTATGGGGTATTGTGTGTAGAATTTTGAGGACAGAAATGAATTTATTCCATTTTGGAATAAGGCTGTAACATGACAGAATGTGGAAAACGTGAAGCGCTGTGAATACTGTCCGGATGCACTGTATGTCTTTCAACACATTGTGTCTTGAAATAATAATATAATAAATAATGACAGCCAGATTTGGCTGTCATTTACAGGTGTAAACAATTTTTTAATGTCTAGTTCATAATTAAGGCTTATGTTATTAAATGTAACTTGTAAACTGTATCATGGGATTTGTATGAGTTTACCACTGGTTATCAATGTCTTTGTCATTTGAGTGCAACTTTCTCATGGTAAATGCAGAAATCTGTAACTTTATAAATTTACAAGGACCCCCTGAAAGCACCATCAACTCCTACTTAAAAAAAAAAAAAAAAAAAAAGACCAAAACGGCGGAACAACAGATGACTTTACCTTCCGGTGATGGCTGTAGTTGAATGGTTAACTCCTCTGCTGCGGCCTCTCATGTTCCCCTGCTGGCCTGGGACTCCCGCCAGAAGTTTGTCCCAGTGTTTCCCTCTCTGCTTTCCAACTGTCTGAACGAAACAGGAAGAGGGTGAGTACCGAAAAGAAGGCTTCAGTTTTAAAGCAACACTCCCCCCAACCTTTCTCAATGAAAAAAACAATGTTTTACAGCTCCACTATCAATATCTTTATATTAACAATGACTCAAATGTCACTGTGTAATTTGAAAGGGCTCACTCACAGTGATGATATGACAGAAAGTGTGCAGCTTTTTAGCCTCTTTTAGCTTATTGTTTTGGTTCTATGGCTCACAAATACTGTCCAACCTGCAGCAGCTTCAGGTAGATGTTCTGGTAATGCCACCCAGCACCAAACTGCAGACAGTTAGGCAACTACCTGGTAAAGAAGACGAAAGTGTAGCAGCCTAAGACCCAGATATTTTAATCAAAAGTTAGTAAGAAGCAAAAGAAGATAAAATGTTGGACTTGTATCAGGTGGCCATAAACTTGACCCAAAGTGGATGCTAATGTTGCTTCATGTCTGCTGGAATTTAATCATGTGTTTAATATGTTAGTCATAAAAACACGTAAAGTTATTATTAACTCTGTCCTGTCTTAATGAGGCACAGCTGTGTTCGTGTCTTCACTCAGAGCTCATTGGGGGGGAAACTCTGCTAAACCACGTTGTGGCAAATCTGCCATGAAATGTAACATGAGTTCTGATTGGCTATGAGATGAAGATTGTTGGCAGGCTCGCCTGTTTCTGTGCCCTTGACACTTTGTGGTGTCAGAAGGAGGAGAGGAAGCTCTTATTACATCTTACAGTGGATTACCAAAGCTTTGCCACAACGAGGCTCCGGAGCACCTAAATCATAACAGACTTAGTCAATAGAAAAGTAAAAGGGGAATCCTTTAGTAAAGTCTTTTTAATAACTGATACATTTATTTGTAAATTAACTTATTTCTTTTAATGTCTGTCTGTTTAGATTCTGTCATCCAGGTCATAGTATATCTAGAAGTGCAACTTAACACTATTAGATAACGTTGTCTAATGCTGAATTGATGTATTTAAATTCTTCAATATATATGTATGTGTGTGTATATATATATATCATATTTTAAATTAATGTATTTATTTATAAATCCCTGCATAATCTGATCGATTTAGTGCCCCTCTTGTTTTATTGTCTAGTTAAATATACTGCAGTTGATGAATTGTGAACAGGTGAACATTTGCTTCACCTCTCACACACTTAAATTGAAGCCTGTTTCACTGACAAATTCTGAAATGTATTTCATGTTTGGGTTCAATCGGCAGCTTCAGAGTTCACCTTTATTTAACTGCCCCAAATCTATACTACATACATAAGACTCATCATAGTATATTGTTTTCGCAGTTACTATATAAAAATATCAACATACTTTTATACTAACAGGAAATGATACAATATGTGTGACGTCAGACGTCAGTACCGATTCAACTTCACAAGTAGACAGAAAAATGCCTTTTCGATGATTTATGACTTTTGTTTGTTTTAAAAAAAATCTTTCTGCAGCTGTTTTACCACCACACACAGTTTATTTATTGGCTGAAGCTACGTTAAGCTGCTCCATCTTAACAGGTGCAACTAACTAACTAACAGGAGAATGACAGAGATTTCAGTCAGCCAGCTCTGCACACACCCACACAGACCGGAGAAGAGGTCTAATCATGCAAACAAGTGAAAACACCTGTGCGTGTGTGTGTGTGTGCGTGTGTGTGGACCTACCATGTGCATGCTGGGGCTATACTCAAAATTACAGAACTTGTTTTATAGCACTGGTTGTCTCTTTATCGGTAGATATTTTTCTTATGTAAGATGAGAAAAATAAGATGTCACTTATTGGCTTGTCAGTCTCACACTGGAACTTTAGTCTTTCTGTTCCTTGCCGTCCACCATGTTACCATCTGATGCTCCTTGATATTTATATCTGGCAACAAGTTGACATCCAGAAAATGTGTCAGTTCTCTGTCCTTGGCACTTGTTTGTAAAGTTTTTCTTCATTATTTTGCCACAGTCACATGGCAAATATAGTCACTCAGAATTATGTAAAAGAAACCAAGAGAAACAAAGCGGAATGACTGATTTCGTCTTTATCCCCACTAATTTGAGGAAACTAAAAATATTTCATCATATCTAGCCGAGGAAACCCAGTTTCTTATAACTGTATAACTGTGAAAAAAGTTGCTAATAAGTGGGGAGGAAATACAGAATTTTAAAACTAATTTGTTTTCTCTTACTAATTAAAACTTTACCAGTTCTTTTCAACCTCTGATCATGTTTGTCACCGAAGAGGAGGATTAACACTGTTGTCCAACAGAAGTGAGGACTGGGTTGAGGTCTGTTCTAGCACCATCTGTCACTTTGGCACAGCTTTATGGCTTTGGAGCCTTTTCTTTTCTTTCCATGTGCACTCACTTTCTGCCTTTCTCTCATAGATTTAACAGGATACCATAATGGTGACAGTATGGAAACAGCTCTTGCCTGTGGTTTTACTTTCCTGGAAAATATCGACGAGGACAGAAGTGGATGAAGAGATGATGATGGCTACCACAAGTGTGTTTAATATTCTAATAAATTAAGAAGACTAAACTGGTCGTGTTAGATGATAATAGAACTTTTATTTTGTTAAAACTTTCTCAAATTTGATTTAGTATTTCCATGATTTTTTGAAATAACATAACATTACGTACAGAAGGCACTTACAAAAACAAGTTAAGTTACAGATGTTGTTATTATAAACATTAAATTACTGATCAAAAAAACAAAAAAATATGATGACAGAATGATAAAGACAAGAAATGACAGCACCATTGGCAACTTCTGAACAGTACATCTCAAATAAAGTTTAGCATGATTCAAATCTACAGTACAATAGAAACAATACTTATTTGTTATCAATGTAATAATGCCCGAGCTATGCTTTTAAGTATAACTTAATCATCAAGATAAAAAGCTTAAAACTCAACAGTTTTGTTGTTTTTTTTGTCACTAGTCAGAGGTTCGTTTTATTTTACATATTAGGCTTTGTGGTTTCAGCTCTGTGCAAGTCCTGGTACATCTCTATTAGGCGAGTGGCCTCTCTCTGTCCTGACAGCAAAGCACCATGGGTAGTGGAATAGTATTTTCTGTGGGTGGCCTCTCCAGCAAACAGGACCTGTAGAGGCTGAGGATGGAGGAGGGGCAAAAAGGGGAAATGAGCAGAGAGGAAAGGAGAAAAGATTTTTGAGAAGAAATAAACCAGATTCAAAACAACATCTGTCAGTGTCATCTTGACATATATTTGGCCTCTTGTGCGGCACTATTTTCTACTTCCATCACTGATTCCCTTGTTAGCGCTCTACATATAGGAGGCTACACTAACTTTCCTGAGGTTCTTAAGATTTCAGTTTGACAGTGTCGAAGGACGGGTCATGCCGTTCCTTCAGCAGTGTCAAGTGAGCACACACACACACACACACACACACACCCCCTTCACCCAGAACACACCAAGTTTTATGGTCTAGACAGCTAGCCAGGAATCAGTCCCTGACACCAGCTGTATTTGCTCTGCATGTGCTGCAATGTGACACGGTAGTGATGACACCGCCGCATTAGCCAGATGCTCTCAGAGTGTGTGCACGGACTGTAAACAACCAAATGTACATTGTATACTAATACTGCTGTAAAGGAAGTTACATCTCAAATTTTTTACAGCATTCAGAGTGCAATGAATGTTGTATGAAGGAATTATTTTAAAAGAAATACATGTTTCATAACACTTTATTTTACAGGTCCCTTAGTTTCCTATAATTCCCTACAAAGGGACTGAAATGTAACTGTAAATTCACAGGAACGTTTCTAAAAAGAACTGTGTAATTTGGTACTAATTATGGAGAAAATGGAGACAGTTTTCAATTCAATTATAGACCTGTAAAATATTGTGTTACGCAACCTTTTTAGTGACTGACTTTCAGTTTTATAATTGATTTGTATTTTCTCTGATACCCCAAAACAAGAGAAAAGTTTGTCCTTTTCATCTAAATTTGAAATATTACACTAACAGCTCACAGAGTTCTCATATATTAACTGCCCTATACACCTGACAGTGTAGTGGACAAAATGACAGAAACATGCAATAAAATAAACAACCATAGCTGTAATTTACGCTGGGGACATATCCCCACCACTTTTTGTCCCCATCACGTTTTAAAAGCATAATTTGTTAAAAATGTTCTGAAAAATAGCTTGCACCAAGAAATGTTAACTAACAAATGAGAACACTCTGAGAAAGGTTTATTTGCACAATAAAAAAACATACAATGCAATGTAAATATAGAAGAAACAAATGTGCATTGTCCAATGATGCATATCAATGTCTGTTACCTGTGCGGTCAACGTTGTTGTGCGTTTTATGTATTTCCGTTTTTTCTGTAGTCGACCCTTTTGATACGCCGTTATGTTTTTTTTTTCTCCGACCCACCGTAATTATCTACTCTGACCTCATACCGACCCCCCCATTACATTGGTAAAAATTGCACATTTTGACTGTTTAAAAAATGTTTTTCTTCATCTGAGCCCTTATGTCCCCACCACTTTTCAACACAAAGTGACGCCCCTGGTACCAACGCTACTACGTTGGCCTAACAATCACTATAAAGGTGACTGTGACAGAACACCTTTCTGACACAGTCTAACATTATAAACTAATTATTGTCAGGGCTACTGAATTGGATTATATAGTAGAGGTGTTTTTAGTATTGTTTCCACTCCCTATGTTGTCTTGTGGTTGTCTTACCGGAGCCTTGGTGCTTTTGGCGTAAGGCAGCGGCATGGCCAGCCTCTCACAGTCCTCACCGCTGGATCCCACCCTGGTGAAGGAGTAGGAGCCTCGTATGAAGGGGTTACTGCCCCACGACGAGCGCAGGACGCGCCAGGGCTTTGGAATGTCAGGGTTCCCTGTGGACAGACAGACAGAGAGGGACTCAGTACAGATAGTAGGGGGAGAAACGTAATGACAATCCAGTACATTACAGAATTAAACCAGCGCAAACTAAGGATGTGGCGGCTGTGAGTCGAGGCCTTTTACTGGGACGTCCAGTCTGCCAACACTAATCAACCCGTGACCCTCTGCGAGCAGCAGAGAGGCACCAGCGAGTCTATATGTAATTAAGCAACAGCTGAGGGGATTAAACCACACTGACCTAAATGAGCAAAGCCTGTGTGTGTGTGTGTGGGTGTGGTTTCCTTGCATGATCTAAAGTCTGTATCTATAGGAAGTCCACTGACCTCATCATGAAGTGACAGTCACCGTTTCTGCGCTCACACTGTGGCATATTTCTGAGGCAATCACTGTACAGAGTAATAATCAGAGCCATTTTCTATCCGCACATTCCTAATCTGATGCCTACAACTACAAACAACGAGTCAACCTACGAGATGTGATGAAACCTTGCAATCACCTTGAAACAGGTATGTCTTATTTTTTCCTCTGTTGCACAATAAGTAAATTAGTCTCAGAGAAAATATAGCACCCAGCATGTCACTTGTGTGTGTTTGTCACAAGAAAAAGCGGGGGATTGATCAAATGTCAGTTAAAGTAGATGGCCTCTTCTTCACCTTATCTAACACATCCTCTGCTCAGTGTTTAGTTCTTTTGTGGTGCTGAAACCAGACACCTGAGTCATTCAGCTGTATTATCTGTCATCCTTTTTGTCATGCAAAAAGCTGCTTACGTCACAGCTGAAGCTTATGTCATTTTCCTTTATATGAGATGCAATTACCCAACCCGTTATGGCTCATATGAATCACCGACCTGACAGGCTCAGTCTCAGCCTCCCAGGGATATTGTGTTAGTTTTAGATTATTGATTCTTAGTGAAAGCTTAACTAGAATAGAGTTGGAAGACAGAAGTTGATCCTGTTTTATGTCATAAAAATCAACAATCATCAGAATTATAAAGCATCTTTTATAAATAATTGGTCTTCTTTGGTTGGATAATGATTACATAAAACTGTCAAATATCTGAAAGTAGGAATAAATGAGACACAAAAAGATTATAACATGAAACCCTGTGTAGATATCAACCTAGAAAACAATGCACAGTTTCCTTGTGTGTGTGTGTGTCCTGACCTGTAAAGCGCCTCAGCAGGTCAGTGCAGGTCTCAGCCACTGTTTCGTCATCGCAGCGCTCCATGTACAGCGCCTCCTGGCCACAGATCCAGCCACTCAGCATGTAGCCGTAGCGCTCGGGCGGGTAGAGGACGTCAAAGCTGCAGATCTTCTTGTACCACAGCTCCTCAGGGTAGACCAGCTGTTCTAGCTGAGCCTCATCCTCCCACACAAACTGGATGCTGTTGCACTCCGGGCTCCAGAAGGGCTCCTCGAACTCTAAGAATATCTTATCAGTGGTGCTGATGCCCAGCTTCTCGATGGCGAACACTTTGTCCTCGGGCAGAGAGGGGGAGAACATGGCCTCGTGGTTCTGCTTGAGGACGCCCAGAGACGCTGTCACGATCACGTGGTCGGCTGTGATCCACTCCTCGTCCTCGCACTCAACGTAAATGGGGTGACCCAGGATCAGAGGGTCCTCGTGAGGTTGGCAGCCGTGGTTGTTTTCATTGTGGTTGTTGTCCTGGTTGTTGTCGCTGCTCTTGGCGATCACCTCCTGATGCTGGGCTGAGTAGTTCCAGTGGATGCAGCGGACCGGTTTGCTAAGGCAGATGGTGCGGGAGGGGATGTCCTGGGCCAGGACCTCTACGATCTTCATGAAACCTTCAGGAATGACATAATGTGCACCAGGGATCTCCGTCCACTCGCCAAACTCACTCAGAGACACCTCATCCATACTGGGAGAGCTGCTTTCACAACTCTCCACCTGAAACACGAGAACATATCAACACAGAGTCAGTTATATTTCCACCTAATATCTGCAGCTGTTAGACCCAAAGTCAACATTTGGATCACTTTTGCAAACAAGCCCCAGGCATTTTGAATCAACTCTGTATAGCCATTTTAATGTTGCACAGCAGCAGGAAACGCTTTTCAGGCCTAGGCTTTCCTCAGTGTTTCAAACATGCTGGGAACACATATGTTTTATTTAGAAGACATCTACTGGTGGTGTATTATTGCAAAGCAAAACAATATGTTACTGCTTCTGCCTCATTAAATAGTGAACCAGCATGGTAGCAGTTACCTGGTGGCTAATGTGTCACCGTCTCTTCACTGCTGCATTTCACAACATGTTCTGTTTCCTGTGTCTCTGTGCGTGGGCGGGAGCATATGCAGGAGAGCTCAAGTGAATATAGCACTAATATAGAACTCACATGAATATATTAAATGGCAATCGATATAAAAAAACAGCGAGACAAAGTTTCAAATAAGGTGTTTTCAAGCCTACAATAATCACAAGGAGCGGTTGGTTAAGCTCTTCGATGTTTTTATGACATCCTCCAGACAAATAGACAAAAAAAACGAGAAAGAAATATAGCCTCCAATGTGGAAGGTAAAACTCTGTACGTTGTGCTGATTCCCTCTCACAATTAATTAGCCAATCAACAGAAAAGTAATTGATGTCAACATCATAGATTAATCATTAAAAGCAATATTTTGACATTTTGGGAAAAATGCTTATTCGCTTTCTGGCTCTAAGCAGTTGCCAGGTAACCAGTGGAGACTCCAGGAAATAGTCCAGCACATAACCCACCTTAACACGGCAAATTGCTGCTTTTCCAATTCAGTTTTTGTACAGATTAAATAAAACCAAATATAACGTGTTAGTCAGTCAGCTTTAGAGGTGCTGGTAGGCAGATTTTGTTTTCAGCCAGGCTAGCTGTTTCCCTCTGTTTCCAGTCTTTGTGCTAAGCTAAGCTAATAGGCTGCTGGCTGTGGCTTTATATTTACTGCATCGACATCTTCTCATCTAACTCTCCACCAAAAAGCCAAAAAGCATATTTCCCAAAATATTGGACTATTCCTATGAAGTTGTTTATCAAGCAAACATGTCAAACACTTTTCTTCGTTTTATATAATTGATCATTTAATATGTTTTCATTTTGGTGGACTGTTGGTTGGACAAAACATGTGATTTGAACTCATCACTTGGGCCTCAGAGATTTTTCACTATTTTCTGACATTTTATACACTAAACGAGTAATAAAGAAAATAACAGATTAATTGATAATAATCATTAGTTGCATCCTTACAATCATTCATCAATCAATCATTGTAGGTTTGTACACGTTCACATTTCTGACTTGATGATTCATGACTGCATTTCACTGATTATCAGTCTGTATTAGCTCAGGGACTCAGCAAAACACCAGCAGTGAATCAGTCCTTATAGTGGATGTTATGGCAGAAGCGCCTGCAAATTCACCAATGAGCTGCATCTTGAGAGGAGAAACGAAAAGAGAAACCCTGGAGGCGATACATTGCTACAGCGTCACTCACTCACAGCTCGACAATGGACACACACCTTGAGGTACTGTTGAAGCATGGACAGTTTGAGCTTCTTGGTGCTCTCAGAATCATCAGGATCCAACATGATCTTCTTGCGCACCACGTCCCGTGTAAAGACTCCAACGCTGTTCTGGCTTTCAACGCAAACTGGCTTCCCATTCTGGAAGAACTCCTGAGTCAGCTCGTACACCTAAAGGAGGGTGAAAGGCGAGAGAAGGAGAATGCAGAAGGATGTAAAGAAAGCAGACAAGGGTGAAAAGAGGGAAGGAAAACCAGTTTAGCTCAGTTCATCTGGTAAACTGCAGCACGATGGAGAAACACCACAGGCAGCACAAATCACAGCACATTAAAAAGAAATGCTGCCAGCCGCTACAAGAGCAGCACCTTGGTAATGAAAAGAGATTAAGAAGAAATGTTGTTACACTGACAAGATGCTTCATGAAAGCTGTGGTTTTTTTGTCGATCTTGATATCAAAGGTGGTATTACACCATTTCCTGGAAAGTACCAGGTCAAAACATGTATCAAGTCACATATCAAGACAAAAATGTATCAAGTCAAAACCTTAACTATATGAATCTGGACTGTTTACACAGTAAACAAGTGCAAACACAGTAAAAAAGAGAAGTTGGTCTTCCTTAAATGCATGACTTGCAACACGTAGAGCAAGTACTGTAAGTGCTTAATGCATTCAGTTTGAGTGGTGTTGTTTGCTTTGGCATTATAACCCTTGATAATGAAACATAACTTTGATATAATTCATTATGGTGTTGGAGATTGTATCTTGTTGATATAGTACTGAAACAATTAAGTTTATTAAACTAGCGATTAGACTGTCAAAAAATTAACCTGCAAGAATATTAATCATAGATTCAGCGATTAAGTCATTTTTTAAGTCAAAATGCCATCATTTCACTGGCTTCAGGTTCTCAGATGTGAATATTTTCTGGTTTTCTTAGTCTTCTGTGATAATAAACTGTATATTTTTTGATTTTGGGCTGCTTTGGGGAGATTCTGACAGGTATTTTTCATTATTCTCTGACATTTTCTAGACCAAATGATTCATCTAAAGAAACAGATATAGTAAACAGATTAATAGAAAATAAAAATAATTGTTATGTGTACATATAATAAAGCTAACACTCAGGTAGATCGAGTAGGGAGAATGTATAACAGCTGAGGCAGCAGCAGACAACAGTTATGGTTATGGAAGTGAGGTGATAGAAACTTCTGCTCTCAGCAAAAAGATTAATACAATAAAGAGTAGAGCCCAGAGCATGATGAGTCATCTGACCATGAAGAGCATAAGTGTGAAAGGAGACAAGTGAGGTAACCATGTCCTAATCACTCTACAGTGAGACAAAGGTGAGGTGAAGCATGGTCTCATTTATTTTCTCTTTTCATGACACCAGCTATTGAAAAACACACCGTGGGTATGGCAGCTCGGAGGCTTTACAAGTCTAGTCAAGTCAATCTCATTTCCAAAGTAGCACATTTGTCTCGGAGAACTTCACAATCGATAAAACATGCAAAGAAAGCATGATGAACATTTTCAAAGACTGAAAAAAAACTGGAGGAAGGTGGACAAGATGGCTGGCATGGATTTACAGGGCTGCTAAACGCAGCAGAGGCAAGAATATCTCCAGTCTTTAGGATGCTGAAACTGCCACAGTGGGGTGTGAAATTCCATTAAGACGATTTATCACAAGGAGACACAAAGACAGCATGTGGACCCCGGAGGTTACGCAGAAACCACAGATGCACAAGGGTTAATGAAAACAAAATGTTTTCTGTGTGTTCTATACCATCCCTCTGTAACTGCTTTTCCAGATGTGACCTACTTACAATATAATAACCGTGCTCTAACAGGCTGCAACAGAGCAGCGAGCAGAGACTAACAAAAATGGCCATTCCTTGTTAAATTCAGCATGCTTTGGTCAAGATGGCTAAAGATATATTTAATAATGCTGTCATGGATGTTATCAGTGGCTTGCTGCGTGGGACCGAGGGGACATCACTTCTGTACTTCTGAATATCCAGTTTTCCCCTTTTATTTCCCCTTAAGTAGCTTTAAAGGTTGTTAAAATCATCTCCATCTTTACTGTCTGACAGTATCTTATATATTTTCTATCAGCCTGTTCCAGTATTGTATTGAAGCTGCATGTCGTTCACACTGAGTGAAATATTCAAACTCAAGTCTCCATGTATTTATGGCTGCACCGTTCTATCCAGTGGAAATATTCTAGATGTCCTTATGCATCATTTTATACACATTTCCCCCAAATGTAGCCCAACATATTTTTTATCTGTGGAAAGTTTGGGATCTCCACTAGAATCTGAAATCAAGTTTTGTAGGTTTGAACAATATTTGGCTGCAGAGCATTAGTTTGTTAGGGGCCTGCAACATAATTTAACTTACCTGTAGATATTTTGATCCATTTGTGCATATAAGTGTGAATTCACGTGGGTACCTACTGTCCGTGTGCATATGTGTCCCTTCACCTCGTTGTACAGGTCACTGAACTCCTCCACCAGGTCCTTGGGGATCCTCTTCCCGACATTGGTCTGGTAATGAGCCACACCATTCTTGGTGTACAGACTGATGCGTCCCACGCTCCTCTCGCCGTCTGTGGTGTGCTCCAGCAGCCCGTTGTCCTCTGCCAGGTGGTACACTGGGTTCCCATTGGCACCATGGATCCAGGTGGCTCCAAGCTCCAAAGTTGCTCTTCCTACAAAAACAAAAACAAACAAAAAAAAAACAACAACACAGCAACACAGATCAGTGTGAGTTTGATTCTTTGAACTCAACATCTCCTGCATGGCTTTGAATAAAACTGGATATAAGTCTGCTTGTTTAAGGCACAATCACACTTGAGTGTTAGATAACTGGACAGTTCAAGAAGGAGGTCAACTCAATTAACATACTGCACTTACTGAAGCCCACTGGAGTACCATTAATTTAGCGTTTTTCCTGAGGATGATGGCATCTCACACTATGTTTTTTTTTTTTTTTACATTCTTTCATATAATACAAAAGTGCAAAGACAGAAACGGCTAAATGCTTCTATGATTACATAAACGTCCAAGCACACAAACAGGCATTTATATAACAGACGCAATTATCCGTATGCCTGACATATAGGTTTACATTTAACAGTGCCGTAAGAGTGTGTGTTTTTCACACGTGGCCTCTTTCATGTGCATACAGTATCAGCACCGCGAGCAGATGCTGTTCCCTGCTTGTTTGTTCTTGCCAGTTGAAAGAATTTGTCATGATGAAAAATAAATCAGTGGCAGGCAAGTTTCTCTGCAGCTCAGTCGACTTTGTTGGGAAAATCTACAAGCGTCACTCAAGCAGATCAAGCGAGTGTAATAAGTGTATAAGTGTTTTAATTCAGGTTAATCAGGCAAACAAAGTTGATTGCGTGAACGTATGGCTGGCTGATTGGACCGTTTTCTAAGTAAATATGAACAGTACTTACTAATCAAAGTTAATGTGACCTCGGAAAAAAATAAAAACAGATGTACTGCACTTTGACATGATAGATTATACACATACTGTTTCTGCAGCATGGCTTGTATCAGAAGATTCTTTGTTCATACATCAGCAGGGCTTTTGTATGGATCTAGCTGAGCAAAGTGTGAAATTGTTACTTGGAAGAAACATTTTTTTCAAGAACGTAATTTGTCAAAAAATTTCCAATATGTACTTTACATTCCACCGTACTGTTTATTACCACTTTGTTGTTGCTTTTTCATCAGTATTTGCTTGATTCATTTCAGGACATCTAAGCTAAAATAATGCTCATGACTACGAAATAGATTTAGACATTTAGATGTGGATTGCTGAAAGAGGCAAATATATAATAACCCATGAAACTGCTGCGTGTTTCGAAAAAATGAAAAAGGCAGAGGAAAGATGGATGTCAGTGCAGTACGTAGGTCTACTGGGAATGTGTTTCAGCACTTCATGATTTAACTTGAATGCATGTAAATTTTGCAAAATAAGAAATACATAAACAGACAGTTGTACCATATAAATGTGTTGAACTAAGGGTATATACTGTAGGTGTCTATAACTGACACTGTTAATGCTGTTAAAAAGGGCACCATTGCAGTGTTTAGGTGTTATTCATAAATAAGTTATTTAACACAAAGTTTAAGGTAACAACAGGTAAACAGAGACACGTCCTCTCACCGTGCTGAACACTGTGAACTCTCCCGCCGATGTGGTCTGATGCCTCTAGGACAGTGACATCCGTGAAGCCGTTTTTCAGTAGGACCTTAGTTGCAGCAAGGCCGGCCAAGCCAGCACCAATCACTACTATTCGAGGCTGCCGATGAGTGCGTAGGCCGCTACTAAGAGGATCATCAGTGCTGTCTGAGGAAATTTCACAACTTTGCATGCCGTCCAAGCTCCTCTTCGATTGAGTCTGAGGACAAGTTAAAGACAAGGACCCAAGTTAAAAATGGCACCATTATAACACTGACTCAGCAGGCGACAGACGCTCATACAGCAGAAGATAGTGAGTGAAAGAAAGAAAACATTTTTTTTTCAGTTTATATGTTGGACAATGACACAGCATACCTTAAAATAATACTTTTAATACTTTAAAGTGACTAACTCACGACTGCAAACACTGCTGGTTGGGTGGGTCATTTTGGGTTGCATGCCAGTTAGCAGTATGTTCATTTAGTATTTTATTTAGTATTTTCAGCTACTGATCACTGCTTCTCTCTGTTGATGCAGTTTGTTTGTGTTTGGCATATGTTGTCAAGATTATATAGATTATTAATAATCTCAATATAGAGGATTTTTTTTAACGGCACCGAAAAATCGCATATTTAAAAAAATAAAAATAAATCAACAACATTGTGAAACTATGGTGCACCAGAAGCCCTGAAACATAATATTTTTAAGTACTATCTTGTGTGCGTAATATATTATCTTGCGTGCACGTGATAATAACTTGTGAGAACAAGATATTCAATCAATCTTGTGCACAAAAACAAATTATCTTATGCAAACAAGTTCCAGACCTTATTTGCACAAGATATCATGTTGTGCAAACAAATTATAAGTGCACAAGATAAAAATATATATATATATTTCAGGACTTTGGGCGTTCCTAAAGAAACAGTGTCCATGTTACTTATCTTTACTTACTTATCTTACTGGATAATCCACAGAATATGCTATAAAATGTTGCACTGTTGCAGTGAGGTCTGTGGATTATCCAGAGAGTAACACAGGCACTGTTTGTGGAAAGACACAAATCAAAATCAAATTTTTTCAGTGCTGTGAACCCCACAAACTATATTAGGCTTATTCCACTGTACTTGGGTGGGAGCAGAAATCTCAGAAACATATCTCAAAACTTGGCATGACTAGATACTGCAAGAGACAAGTTAAAAGAAATGACCAAAACAGTTTTGGCACTGATAAATTTGCTTCTTTGGAGCTCTGTCTTGTGTTTCTAATCAAGTGCTGTCTATACAGAGCTCTTTCATAGCTGATAATTGTTGCTTACTGGCATTCCCCTCTAATATGACCCCATATTTACAGCTGTATTATAACAGGTTAACTTAGAGTCTTTTTCCATGACATGTTTATATTATTCTGTCTACCCGCTGTGTATCCTGTTGTACAACACTGTTTATTGAGCATAAAGCCAAATTAGTTTTGACACAACCCTGTTATTTCTGTCAGAGAATAGACTATACACAAACAGAAATTATGTCTTACTTTTGTCTTACACTATCTCTAATTATACTGAAATTTCTCAGTGATACTAACATTCAGAGTGAAGAATACACAAGCGACCTTGTTATATCTTGTACACAAGGCTGCTTGCCGTGAATGTATGGACAGCTGTGTGTGAAAAAAAAAACAGTCTATTCAGAAGACATTCAGAAGACATTCAGAGATTTACAAAGTACCAACAGTAAGTGGCAGTTTTTCATGGAGGATCTATACAGTACTGTTATAACTGTTGTCTGAGAGCTTTTAATATGAAATGTTTTTCCAGTCCTCCTCCTGACATGCATGAGCAACATATCAAGTCCTCAGAGGTAAGACCGTGATAACCTGCTGTTACACAATACTCATACACACATGCGCACACATGCATACACATACTCCCCGCTTTGTTACCACAGCAACACTGGACACAGGCCAGTACATATGATACGATGTAGAAAGTACACACTGAGTGTCCCTCACAGGTCACACATCAGAAAGAATTCAGTGGATCTGAATATCAAACTCATATTTGCGTGACCCTGTCTATCTGTTTATCTTAAATTATATGACATCATTCATCTTCCTCTGATTGGCCAGAACTCAACAAGTACACACAGTATGTACACTACAAACACAGATTACTGTGACAGAGGATAGTGGCCATCTTCACTTGTTTTCAACCTTGTTTTAACTTTGACGTTTGAGAAACTGTGTTGTAAGCAAGTTGTCAGTCTTATCAACTCAGCTGGAGGAGTCACATGAAGAGCTGACAAAGAGAGTCAGAGAGGAAGCGACCAGCCAGCTCTGCAAAATAAACGATGTGTGTCGGTAAAGTACTGTATGCTGAACTATGAGAACCAAACTGTGATGTAAAACTAAAGAGGACATGTACAGGGATTTCTGTAAATCTCTATAATTTCCTCTTCCAAAGTCTACCAGAGTCTTGGTTGAACACTGACCTCTAACACAGATGTGAGTTAAACCTGATAATCTGGACGACATCTGATCTGACTTCACGACCCTCGTCCTGAATGTGGGTGGGTCGTACTGCCCAGGCATTTCCACTCTGAAGTGGCAATATGAAAATATATAGTCTTGTATAGGCTTAATATTTCTGGGTGAATTAAGGCATTGTGGGCAATGTTGCCAATTAATGAGTCTGACTGCTTTGTGGCAATATTGGATTTTTATATCATTTGTGCATCAATGTGCAGAAGTTTCTTGATTGTTTGACTAAAACAGACACTCCTTTCTGGTTATTGTAACCTAATTATTTTATCCATAAACGGTTTGTGAATTCATTTTCCAGAAAATGTATTATGAATCGTGATATAAAATTACATGTAACAATAGAGTAATATATCCATATTGCACAATCCTAGGAGACTCCAGTCTGTACTTGTAATTCCCAACACACTACTAAAACCGCAGAATTACACTGAATTACGTCTTTGTAAGGACCAAAAAAAGTTTCAGTTCCAGTTTAGTCTTTTTCTCTGAAACTAATCTCAGCCATGAATGCTTTGCGTTAAATCTCTGCACACAGAAAACACAGTTTAACGGCAATGTTAATCATCAGTCAGATTCCCAGAATCTGACCTGAACTATCGATGCAAAATCTGCATGAATAGACTCATTCTTGGGCTTCAAAGAAAAGTAAAGGGTTTTTCTTTTCGTAACAATAAAACATTAATAGTAGAATCACCTAAAATGATAGAGGTTGTAAAATTGGATTTATTTACAATGTCACACAAACAAACCTCCAACAAAAGGATGTGATTGTTGGGTGGTACATGTTAATTGAAACTGTGGTCTTGAATTGAGGCTAACGTGTTTGTTTCCTGTGCTGCTTCATGTGCAGTTAGTTAAAGAATAGATGGTATATAAATTGTGGTTCTTTTTTGTGGGTATTTTCAGCACTCTGACTGCTGCTCTTTTATATTCCACAGCTGGTAGAGATGAGGGTGACAGGGGGACGCTGCTTTGTGGCAAACAACATATGTTAGATGGGACTGTTCTGTTTGCAGTAGAATATTGAATTTGTTGTTTTTTGCTGTTTGTTTTGTTGTTGCATTTGTTTGCTTTTTGCTAAATGCAGCAGCACATTTTCCCAGTCACTGTCCATGACCTGGACTGTGAGCATATGATTTGAGGTTTATTGCAGGTGATTGTTTGTGTACATATATGTATGTGAATATCATAATATACATTTCATGTAAACATATTTACACTGGCAGCATATTGTACATCTATTAGTATATGAATATTAATGGTTTTATAACCTGCAGCCAATCAAATCACCTCTGATGAAAGGCAATGTATGTGAAGTCCCAATAAGCAAATGCCTTGTGATTAATGGAGGAAAGCATTATATAATTAAGGTACAATGTGCTCATGTTTCCTGCCTGCTAGGAGACCCCAGGGGGCAGCTTTTAGTTTTATACATTCCCGACACACTTTTCCTCATAAAACCTTTTAGCAGCTATTTTGGGTCTATTTGAATCAGTGGCACATTGGCGCATATTTTTGTATTGTTAACGTGGTGGTATTTTGGGGGGTAAAGTTGTTGTCAGAAGACATTTACAGACGAGAAATCTTTGAGAAACAGGATGATCAAAAGGGGTCAAAACTCCAGCAACACAAGGGTCATCATAAAACCCATTGTAATGTGTTCTTTATACTACGAGTGTTGCTGCAGTTCTGACCTCTTCAGAGGACAGCATATCACTTCTCTATGCACCTTGGAAGCAGGTGAGGTTGTACCAGAAATCCCTGCACTACTTCCAGAAACAGTGTGACCAAGCAAGTTTTAGGCTTTCACAGATTGTGTCACTTTACTGTAATACAGGAAACAACATTTAAACTGTAACATCTTTGCATCCTTTTACTGGGAAAATGTCCTATCATAGCTTTAAATATTCAGTGTTCACTCAGAATTTATCTGTTAATGTTGGGCTTGACCTATAAAATAAAGCCAATGTTAGTGAAAAATTCACCTAAATACATAATCAACATCGATTTTAAATGAATGACAGATGTAATTCATAGACAGCGTTTGGTCACTTCACACACTGGCCTATCTGACAGATTGCGCATCCCTCCCTGTGGTTGCTTGTAACTCCACGGCTGGTTAATACACTCGCGACATGCCACCACTGCAAGCTTTACACCACCACTGCAGATTAATGCGTGGCCATGGGTGGACAGACGGCTCAGGGTGGGGTGGATGGAGGAGGGAGGGAGGGATGGAGGGAAGGAGGGGGCTACCACTGACCTAGAAATGGCAATCTACAGTACAGTGCAACTGCCGGTGGCCTTTTCATGAGCAGAGCCCGCTTTGAGCAGGAATATCTTGACTGTGTCTTTACTGCTTTCCTCTCTCCATTAATTGTGGCTGTTTCCAGCTGTGTCCACACTCACATCTGCATTTCCTTTATGGGTCCCATGTGAGTATCAGCATGGAAACTAACGCTTCTACATCCCTACATTAAAAAAAATATATTTGTGGGTTTCATGCCAAAGGCCAGACATTCCACGCTTCTCTCCCAGCTCTGATTTTCCCAAGCTGAGATGGTGAAGTGGAGGAACCACACGCACACACACACACGCACACACACACTCCACCGCTGTGCTACTGTACACCACACTGGATGTTCCCACTGGTGCAGATAAAGAGTGCCCTGGGACTATTATAGTATTCCCAGAGATACACACAAGTTACAGAAGTGCAGACTCAGAAAACAGGCTCAATACATTCAATCAGAAGGTCACAATGATGGCATGCTAATGATCTTACTCACTTACTTTGACCAAAATCTATTTTTAGTAACAACTTGCTAACATTTATACCTATAATTTATTATATTTATGACTTATTAACATTTATAAATGTAGGCTTATAGAAAGGGAGAAACCAATGACATGACCTTTTCTTGACCTATTCTGATCTTTTATTTATAGGTTATGAACTGATCTATAAAGCATTACTAAATTATTTATTTCCCATTAATACAGCCATTAGTTGCAACGTATAAACCCTTTATAAAAGGTGACTTATTTGAAAGTGGTACCAAAATACAAATGATGATGATGAAATGAAAATAGAAAAACAAACTTTAATCAGATAAGAAGAATCTGACTGAAGACAGAGAGGAGATTAAAAAAAATGTTTTAAAAACCCTGATAATCAAAGTGTTTGATCTGCTCTGTGTCAACCTTTATGCTGCCTGGCTGGAACACTTGGCTCTATAGGGAAAGCCTTTGCTGCCACGTATAAGCTGTGATGCCAAAGTGGCAGCAGTTTGAAACAAAGCAAACAACTTCACTGAGTTACTCTGACTAATTGTCTGTGAGAAAAAACACGTGGTGGAGACACGACAAAAACCTAAACACAGTTTAAAGCGGACAAATACATGGAAAATCATTAATCCACCTTGTTCCAGCCAGAACAGCCGGTCGACCTACAACACAGATCAGTGTACACAGTGTACACATCTGATCTGCCGGCGGTGTGGTTACACAGGTTGTTTTTCTGTCTTTTCAACACGAACAAATGGGTGACATTTAGGCTAATATAATGTGGTCGCTCACAGCGCTGACAGCTCCAGTTTATAAGCTGTTCTCACAGTATTTTCAGCGATGTGTACTGATACAGCCTGTTCTTCTGGTCAATATTTAAATCACCGCACTCCCAATCAATGACCCGCTGTCTGTTAAATAATCATTCTGTTATGGTCTTAGTAGAGCAGCTGGTTACCTGACTCTCTTGGTCTTCAGCTTTAAAACCTCAGAGCGCTCTGCTTTCCTTTGTGCCGTTTTTCCCCAGACCGGCTCCGCTTTGTATTTATGCCTGGAAACCAGAAGCAGCCAGTTTTTCCGTGGCCGCTGCCTCCTGATTAATTAAATATGAGCAGCGATGACGACAAAGACCAGCCCTCCACTGAGTAAGCCTGCTGTCACAGAGCTGCGTAATACACACACACACACACACACACACACACACACATCCTGTCTGCTAGATACAAGAAACATCCACTGTAGGCCTAACTAATTACTAAACAAATATATTTTATAGTTAAATACACACAGTTTTTAACATATGTATCATCACCATCGTTGTCTTATATAAATATAAGCACCATAGATATGTTTACATGTCAGTGGTGGAAAGTAACTAAGTTCATTTACTCAAGTACTGTATTTAAGTGCAATTTCGAGGTACTTGTACGTTAGGCTACTTTTTCTGCCACTTTATACTTCCACTGCACCACAATTCAGAGGTAAACATTTTACTTTTTACTCCACTACATTTTTACTACTTTTTTTTTATTTATTTTTTTACAAAGTATAAAGTAGCATAACATGGAAATATTCAAGTAAGTACAAGTACCTCAAAATTATACCTAACTCCTGTGATTATACACGCTCCTACTGAGGTGGGACCAATCCAATCCTTGTCATTTTGATGATCCATGATGTTGTAACAGTCTAATAAAAGGACATCCTGCAACCACACAAAAACAAAAATCATAATTAAAATAAGCAACATATCAATCAGCAACACAATCAGAATTGTTTAGATGGTGGTTGGATAAAAAGGTGTTTACGGTGTCTTCTCAATGACAAGACACAGTGTTTTAAATTAATGCTGGTGCCTGTGGTGGATTTGTTGAGCAGGAAATCCCTCGAAAAGCAGGCGTTGTTTGTTTTGGTGGGCTGACCCTTGAAGCTCTCCAAAAGGCCATCCCCACCTGTTTTGTCTACAGCTCCATAAATCAACAGGAAGCCATGTGGATGATTCAGTGGAGCGCTGCACCTCTCGGATGTCATCAGTGTTTGTCTGTGAATGGGCTAATAATCGCTGAAGTTCATCTCGCAGGTTGCCTCCCTTCCTGCCTGTGCTTTGTTAAAAGAAGGAAGTTTGTCAGACAGTCATTTGAATAATCGGCAAAAAATGGCACAAGCTTCTATAGAAGACTAAAGATCTTTACAGAAACCATTACACTAAAGTGAAATACAAGGACACTAGTTGCAACATGAAAATAAATGACTATGTCATGCTGACGCAGTTTTATGACCAATTTCCCATCTGTTTGTTTGAAGAGAACAGAATTTTATTGCTGTTACAGCAAATTAAGGTAGAATAGCACCAGCCACTATATCAAGTAAGACCAATGAGGACACTGAGGGTTTGTCCCAGAGGTTGTTTCTGGATATTCAATATCTTTAAATTTGACCATTTTAGGAAAAAATTTACAGCGTGTGAAAGGGGTCGCTCGTAGTGATGAACCTACAGAGAGTTATCACCTGAATCTGCAGCTCCCCTCGGCTTTATGGAGCTTTATAGTGAGATTCAGCCTCATTGTTCAGCTGTAAGGCCCACAACTTCACAGTTTTGGTTCAGTCTTACTGCTCTCATAGTGTCGCTTTCAGCCGCAGCAGGCAACTGTTTTTAGAGAAAAAGCGCTAAAAATCCACTGTACACTACCTGCTCAGCACCAAATGGCAGACCGGTGGCCACTAGCTGGTGAACATAGTGGAGCATTTAGCAGCTAAAGAGCCAGATATTTCCCTCAGGAGTTAGAGACCAAAAACAGAGCAAACAGCAGATTGAATATTGGACTTCGCCAGGTGTCCAGAAACATGACTCCAAATGGCCAAGTGCAGGTTTAAATTGAATAGTTTAGGCAACATTTTAAGTTAAATGAAAATAAAATATAGTGATTAAGTATTTCTCCACCAGACTTATATTCCTGGCTGTTCAATTCTCTGAAACAGCATTTCGACAATCATATAAGGAGATTAAATTTACACAAAATATAGTTGAACCGTTAAATGAAAAATAATCACAACATTTGACTAGCATTTTTTTTGCTGCTAGTCGAACATTTCTTAAGGATCTGCGGTCAGCTTTTGAAATTGTTTCCAGTGTCACTGGTTTCACATGGATTATGAAATCTACCTCTACAGTTTCAAGGAAGTACAAAGTCCTCTCAGCTCTATTCTGCTGGCAAGCATACTGTATCATACAAGTCTGATTTACACTGACAAACAAAAGAGTTTGAACCAATGGACGCAGCTGAATTCAATCATATTTAAAGGGTAACCTGGGCCCTTTTTTTTATTTTGGGGCCTAAATGATTAAGAGGTACAAAACGTTTTGGAATTGGTCCAGTAGATTGCCTCAGCCGGCAGCCGTGAAACGGGCTGCAATGGCTGCAACGCAATACTTGTGGGCAACTGCTCCTGTGAAAAGCACGTTCACTAAAAGTGCTTGTTTTTGCCACTGACAGGCTCAGGCTGTTACATTATGGAAAGGATCCATACAGAGATAGACCTTTTTGTTACAGAGTAAGATCCTTTTTGTTTAACTAGAAACAGAAGTCTCATCTGACATCTCATGAGAGGTGAGTTGTTGCACAAAGACGTCAGCGAAATTCAAATATTGTTTGCTCCATGTTAGAGTTTAGATTCGTTCTGTCAGTCAAGAAATTGTTTGGAAACTGTGGCTCTCCAAGTGAGATGGAAGAGCCCTTTCTTTTTGAGTAGGCTTATTGTCATAGAGAGTAGTGTCTTATGCAAAGAGCTCATTAGAGTTCATTAACCTGTGCACAACTCTATGGAAGAACACATTAGGCATATAAAATACCAGCAATTAAACACTTACACCAATAAAGTATATCATGGTGTAGTTTTCTACACTCATGTTTGTACATTGTGTGTGTGTGTGTACCATTTTACATTAATTGGTATGCTATAGCTTTGTAAGTCAAGGCAATGCAAGTTTATTTGTAGGCTACAGTACGTTTCAGCAACAAAGCAATTCAAAGTGCTTTACATTGGACTTAAAAAGACATTAAGACAAGATGTAAAAGAGACAGGCAAAATAAAAAGACATCTACTGTAAATAGGATTTAAAAAGAAGAACATTTTTTAAAATAGAATTTAACTGATTGAACCAAAGAAGAATGATACAGTACAGTGCAAGATATAAATAAATAGCCCCAATCTGAATTTCATAAAAAGCAGTGTAAATAACATATACATTAGTATAGTCAACACTTGCCCAGTATAAATAGAAATTTGTATTAATAGGATTATTGTTTTCACATGGGATGGAGCCATACTGTGCTTATTGAAGCTAAAATCATAAGGACACAGCAAGACACCCTGCGGGTCCCTACAAGATAGATCAACACTGATGAAACAATCAGCCTCAGTCTTTTATTGACTGGATTATGCAATCACAAGACAGTAACGTCCTTTCTATGTATTGGTCCACTTGGGTCACATGTTCCTTTGAGATCTAAATTACTTTACAGGGTGTCCGCGGCCGAGGTGATGTGATTAGCACATGAATATGCATGTGTTTGCTGCATAATTAAAGTGCAGAGGAATGCTGGCGTGGGATTGGTGAAGCAGTTGGATCATGAGAAAGGCCTCCCTGTTTGTTGGTCCACCAGGGCACAGAGACCTCACATTGTGAGTCTGGCCAGCGTTGGGTTACTGTATTGTCCATCGTTTTCCCACCTCCCTTTCGCTCTCCTGCACAGCCACGCACCAGAGAGGGGGATGAAAGTGGCTTTTCATTGATGGGTCATTTGGAGCATGCACAGGAACTCAGTGAAGAGGGGAGTCAGTCAGCTGGCTACAACTGCCTTTCATGATCCTGAGCCTTTTTTGCAACCAGCAACCTGCATGAATACTACAGAGTGACTCATTACTTCCAGCACCACCATGAATCAGTGAGGGGTGGGGTGGGAGGGGGGGTGCAAATGACCAATCAGAGTGCACTCATTAATGGCCAGTGCATTGTTATAGTGTCCACTTCAGAGCTTCAGGGAGTCATCTGCGAGCCGAGTTCAAGGCAGGACATTTTGGACCACGAGCATTCTTACTTACTTACTTGTCACATTCAAGATGAACTCTGTAGATCACTTGATGGAAACCATATCTGATTGGAGTCATATGTATGTTGTTGTTCATCACCAACAAGATGTAAGGTAAAGATGAGCATTTAAATGTAAAAGTGTAAGAAAACAGACAACAAACACATCACAATGCTGGAGAGATTTCACTATAATTTCCAGATTTCATCTTTTCCTCTCTTATACCTTCATCTCTGTTGACCCTTACTCTGTTTCTCTCCCTTCTGTGTAGCTACGCTATCACACCACCGGTTGCGCAACAGGTCTTGGCCAGAAGTCTGAGTTTTCTGTTGTTGTAGTGTAACAAGGAGCCCTGTTACAAAGTGTTTCGGCCAAATCCTTCCCCCTTCGCTCGAAACTGATGCTCCCCCTCCTCCTCCACTCTCAAGTCTCTCTCAATCACACACGTTAACTAGTAAGCTGCCTTTCTCACAGAATGACCCAAAGGACAAAGCAGCTTATCTTAAGTAAGGCTGAGTAGTGGTAACAATGTGCGCATACAGTCACATCAAATATTCTCCTCCCTCCTTTATATTCTGTTATTCGTTAAAAAGGCAAAAATACATTGTTGTTGATATGAGGATCGTGTGTGGTTATTAGTACACAGTTAGAATTAATAGTGATGCTACTGTGCAAATTGTTACTCAAAAAAGAAAAAGCTCAATAGAAACTATATATTTGGAACTAATAGACAGATTTAAATTAGTAAAGTTGTTGTGTGTTTTTGATGAATATACTTTTGAAGACATCTGGGAGAGAAAGAGAGAACAAGGGCAGGAGACTGTTATTGTTCAATTCTCCAATATGATTTACTTACTTTTAGCATGTCTGTGACATGAAAAATTTAATGATAAATTAAGAAAAAATAAGCCTTGTCCACTAGATGTACTACTTTACTAATTCAAACATTGACTGGGCCAAGATTATCTGTATGAATAAATATTTTGGCCACACTACCTTGATGTTCTGACTAAACCTCTGCTTTTCCATCCAGAATCAATGTAATTTAAGACAAACTCAAGCAAAACAAAAAACAAGAAAAGACATGAACCCCCTTTTTAATATTGAATCACATTTTCATAAATTTCATAAATAGAAATACTGTATTACTACTATGGTTTTAGAGACATTACTACACCTTCTCAAAGAATTTAACAAGGCGTACAGACTGGAGGATTATAAGACTCACAGCACCCACATAAATCTCCTCTGTGGTTTCAGTGTGAAAATAAAACTAAAGGAGTTGGAGTGAGAAACACAGTGATACTTGTAAAGGCGTGTATTACAATTTCATGTTTTCATTTAGCAGGGCAATAAGTGTCTTTCACAAGATAACAGGGACGACTTCTTAATAATGTAAAATTAAAAAATTTAATTTTTTATTTTAATTTGTAAAATTTACATTTTTTCACCCAACTTGTCTTTATATTATTTATTTGGGCTTTTTAGGGGCATTCCACTGTAAAAACAACAAAAAAAGAAATGATGGCTTTCTGACCTTTCTGTTGGATTTGTGCACTTGTTTTCATGCTATTTTGCATTTATACAACTAAATCCAATAAATAACACATTGTCATGACTCAAACTTGCTCACTTTGCCAGTGTTTGCCAAATCTGTTTTCTGTTTGTCTGTTTTACTCAGCATATTCAATTTCTTGGTCCATTTCCACTTCTCTATCTGAATCAACGAAACTGCGGTCCTCCTTGTACATTTTCTTAAACTGATGCTGTCTGGTTTGATGGAGGAAACAAACTTGCAATCAGGACAAAGGAAAATGCTGAAGAAAGAAGTCAAGTCAAGTCCAACCCTTTTGGTTTTCTATTCCAGTCAACAAAATGTTATTTTTAGCTTACTGCAAGGAGCATCATGTGTATTACTTCTAATTATTGCCTTCTCCATATGCACTCATATTGTCTGGGAAATAATTTAAACTCTGGTCTTTGAGATATTAAAAATGTATTCAAAGAAACACGAGTGAAAAAGTTGGTCCAGAAGTCTTCTAGTCTCTGTCTTCTTTCTTTCTTTAAATACATTTTATTTTTATATGCATTGATTAACTTGTGAGTAAATCCACCACAATATACTGTATATAAAGCAGCTCTTATGGCATTGCCTGAAGTGTGTTTTCCACTTCCACAAAAAAAGTATTTAATATGATTCAAACAAATAAACAAAGAGCTTCCAGACACCATAAAACTGCTACAGGCTGGACATTTTGGTTTGTGTTCCAAGTGAATGAAAAACAAAAGTATTTATAAAGTAGTAAACTTTAAAGGAAGGCACTTAGAGTTAGATGACAAAATTGATACCACTCCCATCATATCTGTGCAGTAAATACAGTCAGTTAGCTTAGCTTAGCACAAACACTGCAAACGGGGGGAATCAGCTAGCCTGGCTCTACCCAAAGGTAACATAATCCTCCTTCCAACACCTCTAAAGTTCACTAATTTACATATTATATCTTGTTTGTTTATTTTGTACAAATATTAAAGTGTCAAAATGACATGTTGTGGTTTTATGGTAGGACGTGCCAGACTATTTCTTGGCTGGGTGCAGTGACTTCCTGGAGTCTCCACTGGTTGCCTGGCAACATCATGGTAACAGCAAGACTCCAGATAAGAGTCTTAATTAAACACAAAGGGAGTAAGGTCTTCATCCATTTGCAGTAGAAATCATGCAGATAATATTCATAATCAGCATATAAAAAACAGTAATATAAGAAATAAAACTTCTCCTTGGCTTGATAGACTGAAATCAGTAACTACAGTAACTGTACACTGTATTGTCTTGTATCTCTGATGTGTGCTGTGATTTAAGTCTACCTTGGGAGCATGCGGCCACAAACTCCCCGATACTCTTCATTTCAATCTCGTCCACTAATTCTTGATTTCCTCAACTAACTGAGGAAAGTATGACGAGTTAGGAGTTTAAATAGATACAGCAAAGGAAAAAGAGGCAGTGAGCCAAATGTTGAGTTTTTAGGAGGTAGGAAGTAGACAAAGATAGACATGAACAGGGAGGAGCAGGATAATAAATGTAGCTTCCTGCCTTATCTTTGGCCAGAAGAACAAAAACATGATGTATGATTATTACATTATTGTCCAGGCCCTTTGCTTTGTCTCATCCGGTGGTCCTACAGTGAGGACACGAATGGGAGGTGAGAGATAACCTTCTGATCTGACCTGTGCACATGTGGAGGTTGTTTTAGTAAGTCCAGGAAAGGGATGAGAGACCAGCCCCCCGATGCAGTAAGACAAGGTGCAGACAACACCTCTGAACTTTTATTAACACTATACTTATCCAGACAAAAGGTTTGGAAAAGCAGGATGTTACAGATGAGATGATCTTATTTAAAGCAACATTACTTAATTTCTTTTGGCGTCTTGGGGGCAGCAGAACAAGCTGTAAACACAACATTGAAATATCATCACCTTTTCAGTTGATATGGCGAACATGTTGGCAAAAGTTTTTTAGTGACTCATCCAGCAGATGTGGAGCAACATTATCATTCATGTGGAGTCGTGTTTGTGAACTCCAGTATTCACCAATATTTCATCTATTTTAGCTCTGTTTGGGTCTCCACCAACTCCTGAGAAAAATATCTGACCCTTTAGCTGTTAAATGTTCCACTATGTTCACCAGCTACTCGCTAACTGTTTGTCTGCTGTTCGGTGCTGGGCAGGTAGTCCACAATGGGTTTACCAGAGCTTTTTTTGCTGAAAACAGCTGCCTGCTGCGACCAAAAACAAGGCTGATGACAGGGAACCAAAACAGTAAAGTATAACCAAGATAACAGGCCGAAAGATGCTAAAATGCTCTGAACAGCCGATGGGAACTGCAGAGTCGAGGGATAATTCTCTGTGGGTTCATTACTACGAGACACTGCTGTTATTACACACAGTCATCTGATGCATTGTTAATATAAACATATTGATTAGTGTAAGCTTTAAATCTGAAGTTGTCATGATATGTGGTCTGTGTCCGTTTCCTGTTTTATTTTGTAGTATGTTTTCCTTGGTTGTCTTGTTTTCCTGCCTTTATGGTTACTCTGGTCCTGATTGTTTTCAGCTGCTCTGGTTCCCTCGTTTGCTCTCCCCTATTTGTACTGGTCCTTTTCCTTTGTTCCCTGTCGTGTCATTACCCTAGGTTACGTGTGCCCTGTATGTTCTGTGTTAGATGTGTTTCTGTGAACTTACCTTTGAGTTTAGAGTGTTCGGTTTTGCGGGCTCTGTATTGCTCTGTGGAAGTGTGGATATCCTTTGTCGGGAGTACTGTGTGTACTGCCTCTTAGTTGGATATTGGTTCCTGTGTGTGGACTGTATTCCTGTGCTTGTGACTACCCAACCCGAACCAAGACTCTTATGTGTGTTCGTCAAGTTGCCTACCTGTGTGTACCTGTACCTGTAGTTCATTAAATCTGTGATAGCCTGCTTCGAGCATCCTCTTCTGTCTGCGCTTGGGTCCTCTTCCTAAGATGCCCCATAACAGAAGTGGGATCTTATGAAAACTAATATTGTTGTAGAAGACTGTTAATGACAAATGTTTCTGGAGGAATCACATTGTGCAGAATTATGAATTTTAATATAGTCTCCTTTACAAATTAGCAAATTACAATATCATGACAAAATGCAAAGAAGATAGCAGTTCTGCTTCTGGAATAAATTTTGTTTTGCAAAGAATTATCCCTTTTACAAACTATAGCTAGAGTTGTGCATTGTTTGCAGCAACACTCCTCCATACTTTGCTCCATGTGAGGTCAGGAAACTCTCTCTTGTGTTTGTCACTGGATACGGCACCTCGTCACAGGCAACTCAGGCATGTGGGTCACGGTGGGAGAGCTGGAGGAGATATGTGACCGTGGACCTCTGTTACAAAACATACACTGCAGCCGCATAACCTTGCTGATTCTAAATGTCATGCAGACTGCAGGAGATGCTGACTCTCTCAAATACATGGAGAATGTTCCTTTAATTTCCAATCCAAGCTGGCAGGTTTGGAATCATTCAACAAACTCTTGGCTGATCTGTAACTACAGCTGCAGGAGTTGATTTGTAGTGGAAAGAATGTTGACTCTGTGTTGAAGTTTAATAACCACAAAAGTGTTAGTGTAAAATTGTAAATGTAAAATGATAAGAAACATTGACATGTTGCATCTGTAAAAGCTCATATAAAATAAGAAAAGACAGCCAAAGTAGTTGTGTGTGGCTTTATGTCATTGTAATACATCTGAAAAGCTCAATAAACTCACCGTTCTGATTTGAACCAAACACCCTAAGTGGAGGTGAAGCCACTACTGTCAATTTGAGAAATGTCAATTTAATGAATTAGTATCATGTTTGAATAAATGAGCTACACGCTGTTTGATTCTCTGTACAGCCTACCGTGCAAACAGGCAGCAAGTTTTCTTTTGGCGTGTCACGGGCAAGGGAAGTTTACTTTTTATAGCACATTTAAAACACAAATGCAATTCAAAGTGAATATAAGAGACTGAACCTGAAAATAAAATCCAAAAGACAATAAAATGAAATAAGTGAACAACATGTTAAAGTGCTGTTTCAGTGCAGGTAAGAGTGCAGAAATAAGTAGCTCACATTTGAATAAAAAGTGGAATATTTTATCCTTGATAATTAAAACTTGTTGTAGACTTGATATGTTCTGGAAGTTTGTTTCAGATATCTCCTTTAGAAACAAAAGGTTACCTCATGATATTTTGTTTTATTCCTCTGTCAGCAAACAAGTCCCAGGACCTGAGAGGTGAGAGAGGTGGTGGGTTCAGCACGCAAAAGAAGACCAGACAACTTAAACATTTGGTGCTTTTATAGACAAGCAATGACATCTCAAAATCAACCATTTATCACCGAGAAGGCCAGTGAACTGAAGTAATGTGCTCTGCTTTCTTTCTCCCAGGAATAACTCTAGCATCAGTGTTCTGACTGAGTGCTATTTTGGAGCGTCGGGGACACAAATACACTAGTCCAGTACCCGTAACATAATCATGACATCTGTAATACAGTAAATGCTCTGGAGTAGAGCTCTTTTTCCCGAGACTCAACAGTGCCCTCTACAGACCACCGAAACTCCTCTGAAACACTGTCTAATATCAATGCATCTTATCCCACAACGCATGATCCACGTGAATCACCCTCTACAGTCTACTGTCATTAAATAGAATAATATAATAAATAAATAACATAAAAACAGTAAAACAAAACATATGGAACTGATGTAGTGAAGACACCGATATAAGAAACACCTTATATATAAGATTATTTGGCATGCAGAAAACAAAAATGTAACTTTTATATAAATCTTGTTATACATAACATTTTTATAGCTTCCTCTGACTCTTAAAGTAGACATATGGTGGGAAATATACCACGTAAACATAACATTTGAGTCAGAGATAGAGACACCTAATTAGGCCTTATGTCATTCCTGTCTATTTATCTTCAGGTTTCACATCCCTTGACTATTGTGTATCTTTTATAATGCACCTTCACATTGTCCAACTTTGGAATTTAATATTGTACAGTGCTGTACTATTGTATCTTTCCTCCTGCTCTCTCTCTCTCTCTCTCTCTCTCTCTCTCTCTCTCTCTCTCTCTCTCTCTCTCTCTCTCAACCCAACCGGTCGAGGCAGATGACCGCCCACCCAGAGCCTGGTTCTGCTCGAGGTTTCTGCCTGTTAAAAGGGAATTTTTCCTTGCCACTGTCGCCTAGTGCTGCTCTTGGTGGGAATTGTTGGGTCTCTGTAAACATAAAGAGTCGGTCTAGACCTGCTCTATATGAAAAAGTGCCCTGAGATAACTTTGTTATGATATGGCGGTTTATAAATAAAACTGAAACTGAAACTGATCACCACTAGAGGGTAGCAAATAGATATTCGTGCAATAACATATCTTTGTAGGCTACAAATGCTGCAGTCAAACATTACACATTGTCACTTCATGTGTCTCCGGCACTGCAACAGTGCATTGGTCTGTGAAATATTTATAACTTCTGGAAATGAAACAAATGATATATAATAGATGTATGGCGTATAATCTGCTCTATTGATTTGCATTACAGTAACTGCACTATGCCTATTTGATTGTGTTATAGTGCTGTTACAGTGCTCCTGAGGAATTTTGCCTTCCCATGTTAAAACATGAGTCATCTTCTGCATACAAGCTGTCATTTTACAAACAGTATCAACTGGACAAGACATAGTGAACTGCTGTCCAGAAAATATTTGCTTTCCATAACATGTAAAACTTAAAATTGTTATTTGTTATTGTTGTTTGTACTAAAATGCTGGACATAACATGTCCAACACGTAGCCTAATAGGTCTGGCACCATTCTCTATTTTGGACTGAAACACGTGATGGCACGTATTTTTGAAAATCTAATATTGTTCTTCAAAGAACTGTGAAAAACAAGACTATTCTTATGGACTGTATACAATATGTTTGATCCCAGTGAGGGAGAACTATTGTAAGCTATCATTACATGTTCTGATTAAGCAACTATCATTTTAGAAGTGCGAGATAATAGAAAATGTCAGTGAAACATACCGTGTCATCAGTTTTAATTCTTCTGACCATGCTTTTTGAACTGAATTAAATTACAGTATTTGCCTGAGAGAGAACAGTTATTACTTTGACCCACGGCAGAGTAACACGAGTATGTAATCATGTTTCCATGACTCTCATTTTGTGCCATTTTATGATGGGGTTTTTTGTGCTGAAAACACAGCAGCCTATTCTAGGCTGTGTGCACAAGACGCAGTGGTAAATCATACAAGACAGTAGTGTATGTGAACAAGTGGACATAATGGCCATCAACAGACTGAAGGAAGTGTAACATGGTGATAATAAAACCTCCTCTCTCCAATTCTTCTGAAATAATCCCTCCATTCAGCCAGTACCAAGCAGCAGCCTCCTCCTGCCATTCCATGGAAGGGAAGGAGGACCAGTGCCAGTCTTGTACCTAGTCTGCAATCCTTCAATGGGCCTTTGTGGATGCTGCCATCCTTCCCCCCCGGACAACCCCCGGCAGCCCATTCAGGGGTGTCACATGGCACTCCCACTCTGCGCCCATCTCACAATGCAGCCCTGTCATTGGCACCTCATTGACATGCGCTCATAGTGATGTGCATCGGGGAATGGTCGTGTTCCTCCACTAGTTTCAAAGGAAATGAAGTGCTGGGCTGGGTGGCCAAAGTGTGGCTTCCTGGATACGGTAATCATATTTCGTAGGAGGAAGTGCTGAAACGCGTGTGTATGTGTGTGTGTTGGGAGTTGGCAGTGAGTTTCAGCAAATGTGTCACATCAACCTCCCATGCCTTCAACCGTCAGTTAAAAAAAGTCAGGAAAAAGTCATATTTAAAGGTTATTAGGTTAAAGGCTAGGCTACTAGTAATGTGTGGAAATCCCGGCCTTTCATGTTAAAGAGTAAGGATGTGAAAGACAAGTGAAACTGATCAGGAATGAAGTATAGACATTCTAGTTTGGTTTCAGACTTCCATATCACCACCCATATCTATTGCAGTCTGATTATCAGGCTGCAGAAATTCATGATTTTAATGAGATGTGTGAGAATTGTCAAGAAGATTTCCTATGAATGGCCACTCTAGATAACAAGGGTTCCTCCAATGTAACACTTATTGATAAAATGTGTCTGACCAGAGCACAATTTCACCGGAATTTTGCTTCTAGAGAGCGACATGTCGGTCCAGACAAGTGCTGCTGTCTGTTGAAAAATCAGAGGTGATCTTGCAGCTGCAGCTTCCTGTCTGTTAGTGGTAATCTAGTTACCTGTGAGCTGATAAATGATACTGCACATGTAAGAGTCTACATGGGCAACTTATTATTCCACAGTCTTTATGTTTAGGTGCCCAATCTAATTTGGACTCAGTGGACAAATTTAATCAAGTAAGAAATCTAATCTAACCTAATACCACAAAAGGGGGCAAAATGTTGCCTGATATAGGCCTCTTTGCACTGTAGTACACCTTAGAGATGGGAGTATTGAGAGACCATCATGGTTTTGTAGATGAGCTTAATGTGAGATATTTCCACAGAATAGTGGATCTACTCCTCAGGACTTCTTACAGACATATTTGTCAATTAGCTTGTTATGAAATACACTGAAAAACCTTTCTAAATATTCATATGGAACAGGCTGCATGAAACTGTCATCCACAAGAGAGAATAAATTAAAAAGTAAAGAGATGGGTCTGAAATGCTGTTGTAGTAGAGTGTTTTGTTTGAAATTAAGATCCTGATAACAACATGACAAATAAGTTGTTTTTGCAATTCATACACTTGTAGAATATTTTTATATTGGCAAAAGATCAATAATGTTTTTTTTTTAAATTTACTTATTTTTAACCAGTTTTAAGAGTTACTGTATCTCTCTCATCTAGGAGAATGGCCTCGCACGGGGAATGTCAAACTTAAACTGTCTGCCTTGGTCCTTTAGTGGCAAAGGAAATCACAAATGAGTAATTTAATGGAGCCTCTGAAACTCAGTTCAGATTATTTAACATTTGGGGCATACATTATTTATTGTTGTAGTATAGGTTTTATTTGGTCCATCCCCAGAAATACGTCACATATGATTATGTTTCAGAACAAATTGACACTGCCTTTATTGTACAGTGCTTGACAAAATTACATGAGAAAAATAGCCCTAAAAATAGCTCTGACGTCTATAAACATTTAATGAGGCAATTTTGCATTATTACCGCCATGTGTGACTCTTTCTCAGCCTCATCCTACCTCTTACTGAAAGAGGCAAGACTCACCATTATCATCATCATCATTGAGAAAGACTAACAACATGCAGTTCACTACAGCAGGCAGACATGAATAAATACTGCTTGCTGCTATTGCAACAACTACCCTTAACTACCCTGAACCTTAAGGTTCAATTTAGAACTGGTGGTGGTTTCTTATGGTGAAGGAATTAACCTTGATCTCTTTTGCATTTGGTGCTTATAATAACACTTATTAGTAAGTGTTTTAAACTCAGATGGTTCTTAACAGTGCATGATATTTAAGCCACCACCCTCTTTAGTGCTACTTTCACTTTCTAGTAAGGCACCCATTAAAGGGTTTGTGAGTTGTAGCTAATTGATTTATTAATGGTTAATAATCATTTGCTTACAAATGCTTTATAGATCAGTTACAAACCATTAATAAGAACTACTTTAGGTTGCTAGGTTCTGATAATCCGTTTGGCTGGTGTCAATCCCTTCTAGTGGTCAAACTGTCCATTGGAGGAGTCTAATGAATTAAGGTCCCAGGAGAAGGATAGACACCAGCCATGAAGAATTTTTACAATCTGGCAATCCAAAAGTTGTGCTTATTAATGACAACGATCTATAAAGTAAATAATATAATAAGTAATAAAGATACTAAATTATTTATTAAGCATGAATAAAGTAATTTGTCACCACTAATATACCCTTAAAGGGTGTTAAAGTGCAAACCCTTATTTTTCAGTAAATGGAAAGTAACTAATTACATTTACTCAGTACTGTACTAAAGTACAATTCTGAGGTTCCATTTGATGCTACTTCATACTTCCACTACATTTCAGAAGAAAATATTGTTCTTTTATACTCCACTTGCCTGCATTTATTTGACAGCTGTAGTTACTTTGCAGATTAAGATTTTACAAGCAAAACACATGTTCACTAAATACAATATGCTGTATGTTATAGATTACACTAACCACCAGCATATAAAGCAATTGAAAGCTCTGTCTCTACCAGCTACAACAGTAAAATGCTGCATACACATGAATGCATTATTCTTAATGAACCATTATAGAATAATATAGGCTACCACTCTGAAAGGGACCACTTTGCATAATGAGTACTCCTGATAGGCTACTTTAAGTAGTCCTACATTTTGCTGATACCTCTGTACTTTTATGTAAGTAATATTTTGAATGCATACCTTTTACCTGCAATGACGTATTTCTACACTGTGGTACCACCTTAACTTAAAGATCTGAGTACTTCTTCCACCACCAAATTAAAGCAAACTACACATTATTCTGTTGCCTTTTCAAAATGAAACAACAAACATACAAAAATTGTAAAAAATTGTAAATTGTAAAATTTTATGGTCCTTTGCAGAACCAGTGCAATAAATTTACATTATTCCCATATGACTGTCTGTTGTAAAATGTATTATTGTAAATCCTACTTTCGTATTGTGATCTTATGGTATATTTTGGCACTTTTATATTGTTATTTTGTGTTGTCTATTTGGTACTTTTATATTGTTATTTTATATATAACTTGGCACCTGAGTGGAGATGCTGCAATCTTTGCTGTCGAAGACAAATGGGAATAAAGCTCTCTTGAATTTTGAACTGACTAATAAACCTGGAGGTTTACGGCTCCCTGTAAGTTTATCTCATCAATGGCATCACCATTAAAGAACCGGTATTGGTTCTAACTTGAACCATTATTTTTTTAAGGATCACTTGCAATCAGCTACGTGACCATGTGCAGCATCCCCTCCCTCCCTCGTCCTCCCTCCCTCTCATGCCAGCATCACTCCCCTCGCACAGGCTGTCCTCAAAACCTCCAGCGGCATTACCCGCGACGGTCTGTGTATGCTGAGCCGACAGGGAGGAGGTGGGATCTAGCTACTGGTGGTAGTGGGCTAGCAAACGTTTACGTGCGAAACGTGCAGATTGCCAACAACGAATCCCATTGCCAACGACGGGTTTTTTTGGGGGGAAATCACGACGAGAAAAGCCCCTTGCGGAATCCCTCTCCCTCCTTCCCAACGACATACATTTATCCACCACTTTTAACATCTTTATTTATTGCTTTTTTTTGCCTCTGTTCCCCACTCAGACCCAGCGAGCTTCCAGTTAACCACAACCGCCACCATCGTCAACATAACAGGCGGGGGGCTGTGCGATGAGATCGCCCTGCAGCAGAGGTTTGGTTATGTTAAGATAAAGGCGGTTTTTGTTGCTAGGACAGTCTTCGCTTTCAGTCTGGGTCGATTTTTGTCGCTTTTAAAAAGCCTTCTAGCACACCGAGTCTGTGAAGAAATACACAACCGAAGAACATAGCTACTACTGGGACTGAGGGAATCGCTGGTGAGTGGATGGTCCTCTGTTTTTTTAACCCCTTATCGTTAGCTACTAACAGTTAACTGTTATTTAATGTGCTGAACTTGTCAACAAGCATTGATGCAGTCACATTTCGAGTTCAAGTCCAGTCAAATGTGTGGTCTATTAACTAGTTTAGCCTGTTAGTCATTATATAATGTTATTCTGACTTTCCAGAGGAATGTGCGACTGCTTCTGAATTGACTTAACGCTATTTAACATTACTTGTTTTAGTTCATTTGGACCGTAGACTGTGCCGTTAAGTAACGTAATGTTATTCGTAGCTACGGTCAGCAGTTAACGCTGCTAGCTAGCGAGCCTACGCCCAGTTATCTCCCGTGTGATAAGCAATGACCACACCAATTATTGATTAACCTTAGCTACTACATAAAAATGCCAGCTTGCCTCGGTGGAGATAACATTATGTCAAATTATTAAAGTTAGCTGCCATAGCGCCCTGACTGACCACACGTAAACTGGCTAAATTATGTCCTATCACCGTGATTATCGCACATTTGTCGCTCATTATAGTCATGTCAGTGCTATACAGTAAAGTGCACTGATAGAGCAGCCACCATCGTTTTTAATCCTTGTGAAAACGCATGGGAGGGAAACAGTAGGGCTTTCTCTGTGTTTCCGTCAACACTGACAGCATTGTGTGGGCTGTAACACGCCTGAGCTAAAACACGCTACTCCTTTGCGGGTATGATTGGGCAGCAGTGCAACTATGACACTGTTTAGGTTGTATGTGTATATGCCCTCATCACTTTTTTGTAAAGAAAAATGTATATGGCGTAGAAAACGAGTGCTTTATGGTCTCCAATCTGGTAAAATGCTGCATTGGGTGAAACTTTATTTGTATAGCACCTTTCATGCAAAGATGCAGCCCAAAGTGCTTAACAGAACAAGATGAGATGCAAAGAAACAATAACAATAAGTTAAAATAAGTAAAAACAGTTTGATCACAATACAATAAAACCTTAACAATGATACCAGGAAAGTTAACCCAAATTAAAAGATAGGTCTTTAATTTATTTTTTAAAATTCTAAGGGAGTTTGCTGTTATAAGATCCAAGGGGAGGGTGTTCCACAGTTTAGGGCCATAAAAACAGAACGCAGCCTCACCAGATTTCTTGTGAGACACTTTAGGAACTTCTAAAAGAAATGCAGTGGAAGATTTGAGAGTTCTTGTTGGGACGTAAAATGACAGGCAGTCACTGATATGTGAAGGTGCTAGATTATGTAAGGCTTTGTAGATAGGTAAAAGGACTTTAAAATCAATTCTAAAAGATACAGGTAGCCAGTGCAGTGATGCGAGCAGAGGGGTAATGTGATCTCTTTTTCTTGTATTGATCAAAATCCTGGCTGCAGCGTTCTCAATTAATTGTAATCTTCTTAAAGAGACTTTTTAGGGACACCAGTAAAAAGAAAGTTGCAATAATCTAAGCGGCTTGTAAAAAAAGCATACCAACATTTCAGCATCGTTCTGGGTTAAAAATGGTCTAATTTTGTCAATGTTCCTCAGATGAAAAAATTAAGTTTTTGCGACCTTGTTAAAATGGCTAATGAAATGAAGATCAGAGTCTAAAATCACTCTCAGATCTGTAACATGTGTTTTAATATACTTGGACAGGCTAGAAAACACTGACTCCAGTCTCTGTCGTTCTGGTTTTGAACCTACGAGTAGAATTTCTGTTTTCTGCTCGTTGCTTTAAAAAAAACAAATTTACTCATTCAAATGTTAATTCCAGTGAGACAGGTTAAAAGAGCATTTAAAGAACTGGGGTTGTCTGGTGAAATACAGTTGCGTATCATCAGCATAATAGTGATATTTGACATTATGATGGCTAATTATGTTGCCTAGAGGGAGCATGTATAATGAAAAAAGAATAGGACCTAGAATGCTTCCTTGAGGAACACCATATTCAGTGTCAAATGTCTGTGACACAAAGTCTCCTAAACTTACAAAAAAATGTTTTTTCTGACAAGCATGTGAGAAACCAGTCAAGGACTGTCCCAGAGAGACCCACCCATTTTTCAAGATGACTGATTAAAATATTGTGATCAATTGTATCGAATGCAGCACTCAAATCTAACAAAAAGAGGACAGCTACATTGTTTGAATCAGTCAAAATTCTCAGATCATTTACTACCTTTTAATAAAGCTGTTTCAGTGCTATGGTTGGTTCAATAGTCGGGCTGGAATGTATCTAATATATTATTGGTATTCAGATGATGATGTAGTTGGTTAAATACAATCTTCTCAAGGAGTTTGCTGAGAAAAGGAAGATTTGAAATAGGCCTGTAATTAGCAAAGTCACTAATGTCCAAATCAGGCTTCTTAAGCAGAGGTTTTACCAAAGCTGTTTTAAAAGCAGAAGGGAAAGTACCTAATTGCAGAGACGTGTTGATTATTCTTGTTGTTTCATGAGAGAGGCACTGGAAGCTGGATTTAAACAGTTTGGTAGGAATGGGGTCTAGTGCACACGTGGATGTCTTCATTTTGTTGATAATAACACCAATTTCATCATCTGTTGTCATGCTAAAATATGTCATGGTAGGTGGGGTAGATCCCAAAGAGTTGATGAATCTGTATTTCTAATAGTGGACCTAATGGTGTCAATTTTTCTTTTAAAAATTGATGCAAATTCCTGACATTTAAAAACAGAGGCATGATCATTTAAACTGGAAGCTGGAGATGGTTCAAAAGAGTGTCGAATGTGGAGAAGAGGACTTTGGGGTTGTGTTTGTTTTCAGAAATAATCCTTGAGAAATGGGCTTGTCTTTCTTTTCTGACTGCATTATTGTAAATTGTCATATGAAACTTTAAGATATCAAAGTGAACATTTAATTTACTTTTCCTCTGCTGTCTCTTGGCCCTGCGAAAGTTTCTTTTTAGTTAACAAATAGCAGCAGTTTTCCACTGTAATTTGTGGGCTACCAGTCATTTTTTAATTCTTGGAGGATCAACAGTGTCAAAAGAAGACCTAAATTTATTGTTAAAACCATACCAAACATAATCCTATCATAACTGGTAAGAACGATCGACATAAAATCAAAAAACTCAGATATAAAATTGGGGTTGTGCTTAAGGGGGTCGATAGCTTGTCACAGTTAGTATAGACTGCTGAGCTTTAATAACCAAAGCTAAGTATTCAAAGCTTAAAAGTCTTCAAAACAGCAATTGGAACAAGTGAAGTTATTAGAGAAGATACTGGCAATTCCTTCACCTCTTTTATCTTGTCTACATGAGTACTGGAAACTATAATTTGGAGGGGATGATTCTAGTAATACGGCAGAAGCAGTTGAGGAAAGCCAACATTCAGTTAGAAATAAAAAACTAACACCATGTTGAGAGATAAAATCATTAATATAAAAACTCTTACTAGAGAGCGATCTGATATTCAAAAGTGCTAACTTTATCAGTTCGGGTTTGGGGCGAGCAGGAGTTGATTGAGTGATGGCAATTTTCACAAGGTTCTGTGAGTTTTGTCTAGGGTACCTATGCAGTATCTCAACAGAGTTAATTTTGTGGAGCATATGAGAACATTTCTCCTTTTTGTTGCAATGGGTAATAACAACGGGGATTGGGAAAGTGTTACTCATGACAGTCGACTTGTGAGAGGAACCGACAGTTAAGTCCGTGGATTGATTAGGGTTGAGAGAATAACTAAAGTCAGTTCCTACTTTCCAAGGACATCAGTCATCTGTTGATTTGCAGGACTTCAGCGTGAGTTCCATATTACGGGTAAGATGGAGTTTACCCTCTCTGTTTGGATGTAGTCCATCATGAACGAACAGGTTGGGATGGACAGAAAAATTGTCTACAAAAGGAATTCCAATTTTGCAGCAATATCCTTTGAGCCAGATATGCAACTTGCGGATTCGACTAAACTTAACATCTCCAAACCGAGGAGAAGGCAGAGGACCCGATATAACGCACTGCCTGCTTGATTCCAGGACAGTGTCGATAAGGGATTTAAAATCTTGTTTCAGATTTATTTTCAGACTGCTGAAGCTTAATGTGGTTCAATCCTACATGTGTCAAAACTACAGAGGCAGAAGGATTTTCACACAGGAGTTTGGGGAGTGTGGAATTTATGTGAATTACCTGGGCTCCGGGATAACAGTAAGTTTCGGTCTCCCGAATGTTTATGTGCCGAACCATGGAGGAGCCCACCACGAGACACTTTGGATGGGACACTTTAGTGTCTTTAGCATCTGTGGAAGCCACCACAGCTCAGTGACGAGGCCAAGAAGAAGCCTGCACACCGACCAGATCGACACCGAAGGCGAATGATTTCCCACGGCAGTCGTAGGGCAAAGGCAGCCGCCAAGACGCATCCCGTGACGACGAGAGAGGTGACAGGCAGCCAGTCAGAGGCATGGATGATGCGGGGCGATGACAGCGTGTGTCCAGCGATGGGAAATCCTCCTCATCCAGAATGCTGAACCTGTTGAACACCTTGATGTCACGAGGTGGACTAGCACGAGAGGAGCCCGCCGCACAGTGCGGCAGTGTTCCAAGGATCGTCGTGATATGGAGTGGAATTAAGTGGAGCAAACTTTGGTTTGGCTCCCAACCGAGTACATGGTACTTCGGCTGGAGTAGGAGTCTCATCACACGAGACAGTGAAGTCTAGTTCTCTGCTTGCTGTAACGTTGGCAGCGGGACTCAGGGCTACTAGTGATGAATCTGATGAAGGACAGAGATTCTTCCCTCCTTCTTCCATTCATCCCCCTCTTCTTGCCCAGATGGAGACAGCTGTCACACGGTGGTGGAGAGGTAAGTGGTGGCATCATGGAGCCTTTTCCCAACTCTTGCGCGGTGCGTTCAAGGACTCAGAGAGAGTTGAGAAAGAGAGCACAGAGACTCTGGTTTGCACTGTCTTGTCCTGTCCTGCCAGTCAGTAGTGTTGTCTCTGAACCATGCAGCCCTGATGGTGGCAGAAATTATGTTCATATTGTTTGTACAGCAACTGCTTACTATGGCAGCTGTCAAGTAACTGGAGACAATGTTCAATGTCCTCCCCAAAATCCCCAAAAATGTTAATAGCATCTGTAGACAGAATTAATCACAATATTGAACAACATACTTTTTAGCCCTATTCTGCCATTGAATGGTCTAAGGATCGAGGACATCATATGTTGTACAGACTTTAAAGCCCTCTGAGGCAAATGTGTGATTTTTTTTTATTTGTTGAAAGGAGGCTTGTTGACTGGCTAGAGTCTGGCACGTAAGTATGTGGTGGATATTGGCCTGCACCAAAAGTTCAAATTTGTTACACTTTCTGTGCTCTGACCTCTGAGAGTGATTGAGGCCATAAACACATGACTGTGCATTTTGTCCAGAATGGAGGCAACATTGATTGGCATGCAGTGTTAGTGAACTCCCTGAAAAGTATTGTTACTAAATCATGCATCCCTGATGGTACCAGATAATGTGTTCAGATATTTCTGTATAGTGACTTCTTACTGTGCAAGCAGGTGTCAAATAATCAGACACATTGTACAATGTCCCCAAAAACACTTATATCTTTCTAGCATCTATGGAGAGAATATAAGAGATATGTGGAAATGGGTATACCCTCTAGTAGTATCTGCTCTTAAATACATAAAGCTCTTCTCAGCAGCCTTCAAGCTTTTATGTTTGGAGACTATCGCAGCTTTAAGTCATCATATAAATAAGGCAGAAAAAAACATCTGTCAAAAATATGTCAACGCAGGCAGCAAATAGATTTTGGTGATCTGAGCACTGCAGATGTAAAAGTATTACTTTACAGTAACGCTTAGGAGAAATGGGAATGTGAACACGTAAAATACAGAATACTTCATCATCCACAGCAAAGGATCATGTAGGGGCAACGCTGGGGTTCTGTAACAGTACAGCTTTGGTATTGAGATGGCTTCTGTAAAGGGTCTTTAGATAGTCTGGTCAGCTCCTGTGATTAAATGGATTACTTATACTAACATGACTTTAATGGTGAACACCTTGTGAACACCCCTAAACAAAACCCTCTAGTCAATGGCAGTATAAGGAATGTAAGTTCTACCATCTATGTGTTAATACCAGTTGTGTAATTTTCCAGTCAAGAGGAAATAAGCATTCATGAAGTGTAAGGAACTTCCTTATTGAGAGCAAAAGTTAAATAGTCAAATACCACATTACATAACAGATTTAATTCAGACTAATGTCTCCTTAAACATGTAGAGCCGGTCCAACATTTTCACCAACACTTTTTCAGTCTCCTTCAGTACCTGCATATAATGAAGGTACAATATGTATAATTAATGAGAGTGGGAAAGAACCTAAGGGAATTTAATTCCACGTAACACAGTATTGCCTTTTGCTGCTGTTCTTGGTGGCTGAAAACCATAATAAACTAAAACACCTTTTGTGTAGTTATTTATTGGACCCAACTTGAACTTTCAGAGGTTTATAATTGCTGAGCACGTAATCAGCTGAACCTAAAGGTAAATAAGATGCTGTGGTCGAGGTTCTATGATAATAAGTTTCCAAAGAGGTCTTTTGGCGAAGGCTCCTTTCGTTTAGTAAGTAACTTAAACGGAAACACGGTTTGACATTAGGTGGCATCCTTCATGCAGCTAGACCAGACATGGGCAAACTACGGCCCGCGGGCCATATACGGCCCGTTGGGCTTTTTAATCCGGCTCGGCGAACTTGTCTAAATTATATTATTAAATCAAATTATATTATGATTAAACCTCATTCATTTGCCCTTTTCTCTGCAATGCCCGCATTTCCCCAATAGATGGCGCACTCCAAACACATTGACCTTTGTTGTAGTGCGGTGTATTACTCTCTACTTCACTTACTGCCTTTTGAGCCCTTCTGTAAAAATGAGCGGACCAAAGAAAAGAAATCACTGAAGTCCGATCAACGGCTGTATGCCTGATATGCCAAGAAACTGTTGCGGTTTTCAAAGAATACAATATCAGCCGTCACTTCGCCAGGAAGCATGCTAACTACGCTAGCAAGCAGTCAACGCAAGAACGGGCAGCTACGGCTCAGAGGTTGAAGGCTAATTTACAGACTCAGCAAAAATGTTTTCACCGACAAACTGCCCGTCACAGATCCAAGTTAACTGACCAACACCTCGGATCTATCCTGAGAATTGCCACAACAAAAATAATTCCAGACTTTGATGCACTGGCAAAAAGGGGAGATCAACAACACTGTTCCCACTGAAACCGAACGTGAGTTTCTCTACTGTGTTATGAAACAGCCTAAATGCATTTGGAAAACAATTTGTACAATGAGCCTTGCATATTCATGCTTTGCTACCTGTTAAAGGCCCAATCCTTTCATGTAATGGCTTTCACATGATATTTATATTAGTTCACACAAACACTCCATCCATCTGTTCCTGGCCCGGCCCCTCTGTCAAATTTTAGAACCCATTGTGGCCCGCGAGTCAAAAAGTTTGCCCACCCCTGAGCTAGATTGTGACTAAAAAAGACAAAGGTGGTTTTAATAGGTTAATTAACTCTCACATGTAATTACAACAACAACAGATTGTTTTTGCTCCCTGTTATTTGATGAAATAATTTTCACTAAATTTATAAGCAGATGTTTGGGTGCAGTTGGCATACTTAATGTAAACATAATGAATATAATCAAATCAAATCTGGCCCTGAATGTATTTGTAAGCTCTAAATTTTGCATGTTATTGTTATGTAATGAATACAAGCGTGATTTTGTTTTTGTTTTTTTGAAAACCCTAAATATTCAAATCAAAGCAGAAAGAAGTTGCACCTGTTTGCTGACAGGATAGTCCACCTTTCCCTGTACAACTGCCAAACCCATCTTGTTACTTTAATTTTAAATTTGACTCTTAGCCAACATCAGAGAACACAGCAGGTCCATTGCAAAGCCTGCAGTATCTGTCAGCACATGGGTGAGTCACGAGTCGTTTGTGTTAAATGCAAGCAAACAGTCGTGTGTAAAGCCTGCATGTGTATTGAATGTTGATCAATAAGTGGCCCCCTTCTGTGTTATTTTAATGCAGAGCAGTTAGTGGCTAACTTTCTGATATTATGTACTTATTTGTTGTGTTACTCTTTCATCCATTAATCATAATCATAATCATTGTTGCTCTTGGCCTTAAGCACAGGGCACTTGGCCAACTCAAACACTAATTTCTCAAATATCTTGACTAAAGTAATGCTCTGAAGTTGACAAGAGGTTCGTTGAGAAGACATACAAAGTCAGTGTTCATTAGAAAATAATAAATAGGATATTTTAGATTTACAGTTTGTGAACTTGACACCTTCTGTATGTTCTGTTTTGTCTCTGTTAGTTTATTTGCTGCAGGTCAGTAGCTGATAACGCCAAGAACTGACACGACTTGTATTGGGTTCAGGTTGTTTTCATGTTTCAGCCTGACTTACTCACCCTCACATGACTACAGGTTTTATTTATAGTGTCTGTGACCCTGCACTTTGCAGACCAAGGGTCACGTTTCTCTGAAGTAGTTAGCTGTGAAAAGAAATTGCATAGGATTAGGCTTGTTACAATTTGAATATCATCTTGTTCAAGTTTTTTTTTTTTTTTTTTAAATGAAATAACTCACCACTTGATTTAAAGGGGTATGTGTACTAGATAAACCTAGACAGAAGTCAACAAACAGTCCTGAAAAGTAGATAGAAATGGGGTAGAAAGTAAAACTAAGACAGTCAAATGGCGACAGTTGACTGTCAGGTGACAGGTGACATGGTGGAAAACTGAAAGTAGAAAAAACCCCTCCAGAAAAATGTGGCACTGGATACAGGGAGACAAGAGTGCTATGAGACAGCTGTGTGTGTCAGTTCCTCTTGTTTGTGTCAGCTTGTGTTACTATCAGAGTTCACTGAGGACTGATTGGCTTTAAGGGAAGGGAGAGAGAGAGAGAGAGAGAGCAAATACAGAAAAGGTCATGACAACCTTTTTCATTTTGGTCCCATTTAGGTGATTTTAGTTGATGATTGAACCTCTCTTCTTTCCCAGCCCAATCATAAGAGATTTGTTACTTTTCTGTTTGTCTCATTTATAGATAATTACCTTACATTCTAAATTTGATGCCTCTCTAAGTTTTGTATCTTTTAGTGAGCTGCTGGCAGTTTAGCTTTTCTTAATGACGATAACATCTTCAGGTCAGACACCGGCCGTTCTAGGGATTAATTATGTGCCTTTCAATTACAGATGCTTGTCATCAATGAATAATATCAAAGATTAAAAATGTTAAGTTAATTGATTAATCATTCAAATCTGTGTCTCGTAACAGCCTCACAATTGAGGAGTAGCTTCCTTTTCAAAGTATCATATAATTTTAAATTGAATACTTTTTTGACAGTTGGTCAGTAAATGAGACATTTAAAAACGTAGATTTTTGTTTATATTTCTGATATATATATTATAGACTATATGAATCAATCAATAACTTATTTTATTTCATGATGTTAATGGATAATAAACCCTTGAAGTAGCTACAGATTGTCTTGAGTGTTAGCTACTGTTCAGCTAATGGTAGTAGCTTAGCTTAGCATAGCTAGCTAGGAGTTGGTCTCCATAATTTGGTTTAGACTATATTTACGGTGCGGGGTCAGGTCAGAGTCACACAGAGACTTGTACTACATTCTATGACAGTGTGACTCTTTGTAAATCTCTGTAAAGTCAGATTGCACGTATGGAATGACTAGTCATTGATATGATAAACCTAACAATTGACACATATTAAAAAAGACCAATGACTTCATTAAACAAAGAGCACATTGCTGAGAATTTATTACACTAGAAAAGAAGCTTTTGGATGAATACATTTGGTGAAAAATGGTGTACCATTTATGAAATCCCTTCCAATGTTTGATGAATGCTTGTGAATATACAGTATGTATAAGTGTTGGACAGTTAATGGCATTAAATGTAAATCCAGTAATTGGAATTCTGCCAGCAGTTGACATTAGGTTGACCATGTCAGCTCTACTCACGTCCTGTGCCTCCCACATCTCCATAACTGGAGGTATAGTTACGGTGACCTATTTACTGTAGAACCTGGCCCAACTTTAGAAAACCAAGCTTTTTGTAATGCATATTTCAGGGCTTGAAGTGGAAACATTGTTGGCTACTGGGGTGCGTGATTATCAATATCATCATCTTCACTCCTCTCAGGAAGTAACATAATTAATAATTAATAACTCTGTTCATTGTCTTATAGTTTAAACAGAGAAAGGAGTTTTTTAAAAGCTTTCTACACCCCCTCACTGACAGCCTGCATTTTGTATGCTTTGTGACTAATCTGTTTTTCTTCCTCTCTGGCTAAAAGGACGATTTTATCAGCGACTCTTGTCATAAAACATTTTAACTAGGAGCAATTATGTTTTGATGTATGGTCAGATATGTGAATGGTCAATATACCCCACAACCTCCCCCACTCAGACTGCTGAAAATGTGGTGTACAGTATCATATGAATGTGGGCATTTCAGTGCCTGCACATTTTGAAGAGTCCCTCGCTCTGCCTCTGAGGCCCTGGTGTTTCTTGCTACCCTTTGGCATATTAAGTTTCAGATGTGCAAATCTCATGGCTGGCCGTGGCTGCTAGTGGAAATTTCCACTTCTCATTCAGACAGCATCTTGTGAATGTGATGTTGTGGGCTGGTCACAGGGAACTCCTGACTAGAGCTAAGGTTTTGGTGTTGTTTTTAAAGGGAAATTTATATTTAGTAAGATGATAAAACAAGGAAATTAAAAAAAACTAATGCATTAAAGATACATACAGTGCATAATTATTTTGTAAAGGGCATTTTGGAAAATAAAAAAGGACAAGGTTACATTTAATGAACCCATTTTGGTTAAGCATTTGGCTACTTACTGTTTATGTGTCAGTACATAATTTATTTGGTTATTAAAGTATGTGTCCTCTTAATAATTTTACTGTGCCTATACTACCAAGTATGGAAAATATGGTTCTGTCCTGATACGACAATTACAATTTATTATTGTAATTATTAAGATATGTGTTGTGAGGAAAATCTTAGAGTAGTTTTGTCACTTTCATCACTATCCCAGCTGCCTAACTTGAGGGGGTTACTATATTGTTAATTGTTTAACTCTAATAGCTTTAAAAAAGCAGGACTGGTTTCAGCTGGTGGTAAACATACACACACTTGAGCACCTTAATGCAGAAGAGCAGAAAAGTCTGTGTAGATCTATATGATCTTTATGTTTTGATTTTTTTTTTATAATTTGGGTGAACTGACACTTTAAGGCTAACCTGGTTAGCCTACTTCTTAGGTTTCTCGTGGGGCATTCCTCCTCTTTTTTCCTTCCTCTTTCTCAGTGTTTCAAACCCCAGAAGTTGAAAGTGTGATTTTTTTTGCTCCTCAATCATACCACAGGAAACAGTGCACAATGAATGCGGAGAGTGATTTGCTCATTTCCTATGAATGTGATATGCTGTGCGTGGTCTTGTTGCTGGTTATGTAATAGGGTGAGGCCTTGTGAAAGTGTCCGAGTGACTCAGATGGTAGCAGAAATGGTGGGATGGGGAGAGCAGGTGCAAAGCACATCTTCCCTTTCCAACCAGAAGATGCTGTTTGTTGCCAGGTCATCACACTCACTCTGAATGCTGTTTGGTTTCTTGTAGGATTATCCTCTATGTGAGATGTGTTCACAATAAAAGCGCATTTGTAACTGTACATCTTGTATAACTAGGCCTAATTGTATACCCAGTGAAGCGTGCAAGTTTGGCTTTTGTCCTGAGTGGGCCCTTCAGTTTGAAAGAGGGAGAGGGGCAACACGGTATTTTTAGATGCACAGGAAGCTATTTCGTAGCAGGAAGCATCGAGGAGGGAATTTAGGACTAAGTGCTAAGCCTAGACTATTGTTAGCTTGCACGTTTTTAAAAATTTGACTGTACAGTTTGTTAAAATTCAATGCAAATGGGTGACAAATTAAATTGAAACCCAACACTAATTTGTCTTAGTGAGCTGTAGGGCCACTACTGGCTGTCAGAGGAGCTTCAATGGGCCTACATAGACTACAAACAATTCAGTCATCCTTATGGAAGCATTTGTACTTATTGTGTTTCTCCGCTCACTTAATTCTGGTTTTTCCTTAAGTGTGTCACCTGTCTGTATGTGATAATAGTTTCTGATTGTTTCGCAGCAGTTACTTCAAGGAGGAATGAGTTGTACTGTGGTGCTGCATGTCTGGCTTCTTTCTCAGTTCTCATTGGTAACTTTTTTTCATCCTTTTGCAGTGGCAGTTTAGTTCATGTTGGCTTATTTTGTAACAGACCCCTGTGTTTGACGATGACACACCCCAAAAGTGTTTTTGCAGTATGTGGGTTGTTTACTGCAAAGGGGTTGGATTTCTAGATCGCTTGATGAACCCAAGATCCACTATGTCAGTGAATCTTGATACTGTAGGGGTGTTGCATAGAGTGAAGGGGACAGAAGAGCAGAAGACTTATTTGAAGAGGGACCTTTTTAAATCTGTCATTCAGTCTAACCTGCACTGAATTAACTCTCTAACCAATGAGTAGCATATAGCAGTGACATGTCCGCCATGCTAATGTTGTTTTTAGGCGACGCTGAAGCTGCGGTAGTGGTTGCTGGGAGCAGTTAACTTGACATTTTTCACAACTGTCTAAGAATTATGCAGATTTGTTTTTTTCTTTATGTTGACTTACAGCAAACTGTTAAGATGTATTGTTCTTTTGCACACTTGTAGCTATTTTTGTGGCTATTTTTTCAGGGCCGCCCCCTAAATGTAGATGAATTTGAATAATCAGTCGAGGAGCCCCCAAGGAGTGAATAATATATATATCATAATTGTAGTAGGTGATCACATCTACAAGGTAGATGATCACGTGATATATTAAAATTAAATTAATATTCTGGAGTCTGAAGGTGCATGTCAGCTCTGGTGAAGCCACAGCTCACTGTGTAAAACTGATCTGCTAACAAAGAAGTGCTAAATATCTCTACATCTCAATGCTTTTACACACCTAGAAATTAACAGTTGCTGAAAGCTGAAATGACCATGGAAATATCGGTAAAAATGTTAAAAGGAAAAGTAGTTTTTCATTTCATTGGGACATAAAACCACATAGTATGTTTAGAACAGTATTTTGTAAGCTTGTAAAACTGTGGGTTATCAAATAACTATTCAAAAAGTCCTTTCCACCTTCTCCTTAGAGTCCTCTGTTCTTACTTAATTATCTACCATGTAGGATGGATTGTCAGTGTGTTTGTCTCAAATTTCTTCAGAGGTATTTGTTCGTGTGTGCGGGACGTATGTTGCTCCATGGCATATTTGTGTGTTCAGATAAGCAGGGGGAGGTTGTTGTGGCTGTTTAGACAGAGACACCAAAAGGAGTCAGAGAGTGAAGCAGGGCTTGAGTTTGGCATGGAGCCTTTATGAACAGGGGCAAAGAAGGGCTATGATCCAGTCAAGTCGCCAGGAGGCAACCCACTGACGAGGCTCAGTGTCATATCACTTCTCAAGGGCCTGCATTTGTTATAGATCTATACAGACTTTTCTGCTCTTCAGCATGAAGGCGCCACTCGGGTATGTGTATGTTCACTGCCAGTCGACACCAGTCCTTTTTTTAAATTATCTGGAGAAAAGTCAGCATAAATGTAGCAATGTGCTAACAAGTAGTTGGCTGGTAAATAAGTTATTTTTTAATTGGAGCTTAAATTATGTCACCTTATGACTTGGGATATGGAATTGTTCTTCAATTGTCCACAGTCCATAAGGTTACTTAATTACCTACTGTGAAGAATGGAGTATCAGTGTGTTGGTATCTCCAGAGGTGCTTGTTAGTTTGTGTGGCTTGTAGCTCCGCAGCATGTTTGTGTGTTTAGAAAAGCAAGGGGAGGCTGTCTGGGCTGTGTTTGGAGGGAAAGGCAGAGAGTGAAGCAGGGCTTGAGGGTTTGGCATGGAGCCTTGAAATTGGGCAAAGAAGGACTATCAAAATGAGGTCATTGCATGCTTTGTCTACAGCCAATTTAATTCTCCTTAACAGTTAGATATTTAGATGGCGACATCAACAGCTTAAATGGCTCACACTGCTGGAAATTGCACATGCTTAAGTCTCTAATTTGATATAAAAATGATGATTTGTTCAGCCTTAGCTATACGCACAATTCCCAACCTTAACTGCACCTGGAACCAGTTTTCCCAGGCCTGAGGGGAGATATTTCATCTTCATTCAGAATGCTTCAATTTATGGGAATTTCATTTGATAAAAAATGAGCGTCCCTGTAATTACAGTGCCACTGTTTAGACTCTCCAGGCCCCATCCACATTGTCCTGAGGGCAGGTGAGTGTTGTCTAGTGTCGTCTAAAATCACAGGTATTTCATTCCAGCAGTTCTCTCTCCTCATGGGAGCTGTTGGATAAAGTTTTCATGGCAGTCCTATTAGCTTGTGGGTTTAGTACCCTCACTAGCTCCATCCCTGAGCTGTTTGTCCTGTCCATAGACTGTATATAAAGATGGACTACATGACAACCCCCCCCCCGCCCAAAGTGAAGCTAAAAACATCTCGATCACCCTCTGGTGGCTGGCTGCAGTAAAGGTCATAAACCCCACCCCCTCTATGTTAAGTACACGTCAAATAAAATTTTCCCAAAGATGGTTTCTGTCATTTTAGGTAGTTCTTATCACGCTGATGTTTGTTCAAGTGTTCATTTTTCTGATATGTTTGGTTTTAATTAGTTATTTGATGCTATAAAAAGTTGGTGTGATGTCATGATTGACAACTGTGAGTGTGCTCACAATTGGTCTCAGGTGGGTGTATAGGCAGGACCTCGATACCGCAGTGGATCACTACTGCGCAGATTCTGGCTCCAAATGACGTCACCAGCACAAGATGGCAGCGCCCATATCCGGGATACTCTAGCATCATTTTTGTACTGTGGGAGGAAGTGGAGAGGCGTCGTCCATCTTTATATACAGTCTAATTGGTCCCGTCAAAAGATTTAGCCTAAGAGCTGGACGCAGTCTCCCAGCCACCATTTGAACCTCATAAACATGATGATGTTGTATCTTAAGACAAGATTGTTTGGCCCTCACATCAGCAAAACATGACAGTGATATTTACTTTCAGTGCAGTCACAGTGTGCTCAATTTGCATGTTTTGAATTCCTAGTGAGATTTTGAAACATACTATATGTTATAAAGAGAACTTTCAAGTTACTAATCCTGTCAACCCTGATCTCTGATATCATGAGCCAGGTGTCTTACCAAGAATGCTGTCAAGTGGCTCTGCGTTGAGGCGCCCATCATGACTGCTGGAGTAATGTTATATATATATATATATAGGGGCTATATGTAGGGGTCTTATGTTTTTACCCATACTGAGACACCTTAGTTATTTAATAAAGAGCAAGTTTTTGGGTCACTGTGATACACATATGGTGTAATCATAAGCAGGAGAGGATTGTTAATGGCCTCAGCGAAACCTACAAAACTTTCCACTATCCACAGGAGTAAAGAGGACTGAAGCTCGTTATTTAGTGAAGGGGAGGGGCACAAGGCAGGGTTTCAGAGGAAGCAAAAGTTATTCCTGTCCTCTCCTCCTCCTCCTCCTCTTCTCTGGGTGGGCGTAGACATGTCTGGTCATGTCCCTTTGGTGTATTGAGTAAGAGCACTTGACCAATACATCCTTGTTGGTGTGCACTGGCTTTTATGAATCAGCTTCTCAGAAGGAATTTTTTAGGTATTCTCTCACATAATATGAGCAAGTTAATGTTAATAAATAGCCTTTATAAACATTGTTTTTGCATGTATTGTGACAATAAAGGCTGTGTTAGCGGTGTACCAGTATGTATTTTAAAAGTGTGTTTTAAATAATAAAAACTAAATGAAAAAGCCCTTCTCTCCAGATGGCCACTCACTTTGTTTATGGAAAATAAAGAGAGCGGTAGAATATTGTAGGAGCAAATCTAGCTGTCTTTAAGGACATAAATGAGAAGATAATGTATCCTATTATAAAAAGTTGTCTTTTATTACTTTTTGTGCCATTGCCCTGTTGTTGACTTTCAGTGTAGATTTTAGGTTTGGGCATCTGACCAATTTAAACAAACTGTAGAGCAGGAGGGTTTCTCTGAGTTGTAAATCAGCTGTGCAGGAATGGCCATTGGCTCATTAGTTAGAGGAGGTAGGGGATAAAGTGCATATGTCTCCATAACCTACTGTGGCTTTTTATTGAATTACTCTAATGTTTTTAGTGTATGTGTATTTCTGGGGACCAAAGTGTTCTGAAACAGTTAACCAATATCAGAACAGGTGCACCAGCTCGCTGCCGTGGCAGGAGGGAACCAAGCCTCCTATCTATTCCAGATGGAGTTTTTGAGCATTATGGAGTAATTCAAATAATCTGGAGTCTAGGCACTGTGAGTAGAGGATAAACAGGGATCCAAATAATGTTTTTGTATTCATCTATATCACATGTGCTGTCATTTAAAAAGTGTTCTGTTGCATATTGGAGGACACACACACACTCACGCACGACCTGGAGTGGACTCACTTTGCATGGTGTCGCTCTTCTTCAAATGCCACTCTAGGGAATTGCCTATTTGCCTGTGCCTACAGTTATTAATGGTATTTTTAGACTTTAAAAGCCACAACAATGTGACATAATAAGTTATGGTTTAGTATGTCAACCCAAAAAAGCAGCAAAAGTAAACTGATTGTGTTTTCAGAATGATGCTAACAGAGACCTAGCATCCAAAACCTTTTAAAAAACATTTTTGGCACCCACAGTCGAAGATGTGAAAGCTTTGTGCAGGATGATAAAGGCTAAGCTAACATCCACAGCTACAGTAAAACTAAATTGAAAATGAAATCAAACCCTGAAATACGTTCCTGTATTATTGAAAGTAAAACTAATTTGAAAATTGAACTAAAGTTCAATTCCGGTCTTCATTTATTTTCAGTTTTTTTCTGCCCACACAGTGTGTTGAAATACATGTACTGTATGCGATTTGTCTCTCTTCATCCAGAATATCCATGAGCTCCGATTTCCCGCACTACAGTTTCAGGATGCCAAATATAGGGTTCCAAAACCTTCCCCTTAACATCTACATTGTGGTGTTTGGGACAGCAATCTTTGTCTTCATCCTCAGCCTCCTCTTCTGCTGCTACTTAATAAGGTAAGATCCATCCTCCCTTTAGGTTTGGATTTCACTTTGCTTAGAATTTTTATTGTGTGTTTGATGTTGCTTTGCTGTGTGACTTTGTGGCAATAAGTGTCATATAGGGGTCTCTATTTAGCGAGTGCAACAAATCATTAATCTGGGAGTAGTGCAACACAAGTTGTCTTAAGATTTGAATGAGCCGCATAGACTGCATTATCCTGCTCATGTGTAGCCACTTTCCAAAAAGACAGGATGGAAAACACAAATATGTATTTATGTCTTTAAAGAAACACATTTTTAGGCTTGCAGAAACACAGAACACGTTGATACCTCCACAAATAAAACAGATTTGAACACTGGCTGAGGGATCTGGTGCCCTTATGTAATACATCACTGTAGCTATATCCATATTTATGCATAAACAGGACACATTAACAGGTATCTGATGTTTCTTAATGTAATGGCTTCATGGCAAGTTTTTATCCAGTAGGGAAAAAAGTAGAAACACTGCCGTGAAGGTCAGTGCTAAACATGTCTGTACCCTGAATTTGTTATGTTCTCTAATAATGATGTAGTTTCTATCCAACAATCTGTATGGCACTTGTCACAATGGCTTTTAGTTGAGGCTGAATTAAAAGGATATATTTTTCTCCTTTTGTTTTGAAATGTGTGTTTTTGTATAGTCTTGCTAACAGTTATTTCACAGAAGGGCAAAATGTTTCAACAGCACAGTTTGGAGAAGGTAGCTATTACTAAAACTGGTGACTTTATAATCTGGATTGATAGGAAAAACAGTAATATTATGCTGAGATCCAAAGCCGCTTGTCTACATTATTATGATCATGGCACGTGGCGTCATAGACACTACTTTTTTTTTTCGAAGAGCCACTTAACCTCCTTATTATCCTCACTATATTCCTGCATTAATTAAATGTAACTTTGGCTGTTCATTAAATTTGCATTTAGATGTTTAAATCTCCTGTTTGTTCCATAAATGTCCATCTTGTTAAAGATCCTTTTTAAGCATTTAGTCATTCCCTTGCCCCTCTTTTTTAACTCCACTGGTCAAATCAAATTGTCCTGGCTGCTGTTGCTGCAGGTTTTTCTTTTCCTGGCAGCGACAAGTTGAACAGAAATAATATCCAACACTTTTTTTTATCTAAGTCAGTGAAAATCAGTAGTTCCCAACAAAATTCACCCCTCACCACCCTGTCATATCCTATCTTGCATGGGCAACGGTAAGTAGGTTAACTACAACTGTGTTCCTACAATTCCTCATCTAACTGTAACACGACTTTATGACTTTGATGCAGTACCATGATTCAATACTGAAAGTCAAGATTGCCAGGTTTAGTCACTAAATTTCACGATTTTGCTCCATAAAAGGCGTCTAAAGATGCAGTCTCCCAAAGGACTGGTCCAAAATGACTTTATTATATGTACCACCTCATGCATGATGAATATATAAATTCTTCTTTTACAGATTTGTTATGGTCACTGCTTAGTTAAACCTCAAAGGCCACCATAAATGCGGTATCCTATGGTTTCTGTGCAGTAAGCATCATTGTTCTTGTTTACACTAACAGGTGAATGAAGGGACCAAGGAATTTACACTAGAGTTTACATGTGACAGGTCATTATTACAACAAAGACAAACCTTCACACATCGTTTCACACACGGCAGACTCTCACAGAAATACTCAATCACCTCTATCAGTGAGTCTTCAGTCCACACACACACACACACACACACACACACACACACACACGTGAAATATGCAATGCAGTGTACATTGCAAGGATTGAAAAGTGTTTCCTGAAACCAAACCAATTGGACATTCCTGACTATAATGATGGCTGACGCACATATTTTACATGTTGAGCTCCCCATTGATTGCAGTCAAATTATGATATTGATAGCTATGAGAGGAAGGTCAATTTGGACACCTGTTTTTCAGCCGGTTATTCTCCTTTGCCCACTTTGACATTGTACTCAAGGGCCATTGAACAACCCCCATCAGTCACCCACGACCCCCTTACCCATGACCAGTTGTCCCTTATCCTTGGGAGTGTCTGCACCTTTTCCTGCTGACCTCTTTCAAAATGTCAGTTTCTCTCCTAGACTGTGCTGCTTGTTTTACAGATCCCTCTCACTCTGCTGCGAGAGGTTAAGGTTACTTTTAATGGAGGTAAATCTTACAAACCTATGAATTTTTCCTATCTCTCTTGCTCTTGATTTCTTCCCTTTTTTCTACACGTTATTCTCATTCTCAGTACCTAGATTCTCTTCTTATCCAGTGCTCTTTCTGTTATCTCCTTGTTCACTGAGTTGTTTTGTTTTTGCTCATTTCCAAGAGCAATGTACATTAAGAGTAATAAACTTTGGTCGTATCTGTGGGTACTCTCTTTTTTACCCGCAGATTAACAAGCATTTCTTTGGTCGTGCCTCAACAACCTGCAGTAATGCTTTTAAACGTCTGATCCAATGTATTTTGGGTGCTATTGTGAGTTGATATTTTATAAGTCCAGCGTTTGTTTTGACAAGAAACAGGCCTAAGGCCTTTTAAGAATGATGTCTGTTAATATGTAACTTGGCTTACTAAGCAAAACAAATATTTAACACAGTTCAGTATCATTTTAATGTTATATTTTCACACCCTTCTGTAATTGGTTAATCCAAATAATATTTATTCAGTTCACCTGATGTATGCCTGAGGCAGAATCATCTCTGCACTGCTCTGCCTTTGTTTGACTTTGGTTTTTTTGAGATGTGTCAATCTAGAACTGTTGTGCCACAATGATACACTAGAATAGACTGGTGTCAGAAGGCAAGTATTTAATAAGAAAATTACATCCGTGTTTGTAATTTTTCTCTCTTTTTTCAGGATGTATGAATATTTTGTCTCTATTTAATGTAGTCAGTTGGAGAAAGTCACTTACTAAACAAAAAGATGTCTTGTCTTTACGTCTCTCCAGGTTACGGCACCAGGCACACAAAGAGCTATATGCATACAAACAAGTAAGCACTCCAGTGACAGACACACACACACACACACACACACACACACACACACACACATTGCAGTTCAGAATTGAAATCATACAGGATTGTCAGGCAGACATGAAGTGTCAGATTATGTGTGAGAAAATCATGAAGATTCCCTCTGGTCTCTTGCTTACTCTTCTGGCATCCTGCAAGTATTTCGACTGTTATGCTGCTCAATTCAATGGATCAAGCCCATTTCAAAATATTTTCAGTTTTTTGTGCACAAGTGTTCTCCCAAAAATTCTGAATTGCACTCAAGCTGAAGGGAAGCAAGCGGCTCAGCCAGAAATATCAGGTTCACAGTTAGCTGGGGCTGAGTGTGTCAGCAAAGTATAACCTGCGAAACCAGTAGAAGGGAGTGATGGAGGACATAAACATGACTCTCATGTGTGTTCTTCAGTTATGTAATACCAACATGCAAAAGCACCCAAGCATGTCAAAGTTAAACACATGCACACACACACACGTACACATAGCTGTAATTTGTCTCCTTTCGTATCTTACTCCCTGCCAGCTAAAAACATTAAGGTGTGCAGCTTCTCTGTGGGTTATGTAAGACTATCAATCTCACACACACACACACACACACAACAGACACACACACACACAAACCCACACACACATTTGTATACATGCATTTACTGTAAACCAGCAACTATATTATAGTACATCTTATCTCTGTGTCCCTTATTCAGCATGTCTGGTTGATTCTTCATCACATACTCATTATTAGCTGTTAAGTATTTTATTGTATTTGCAGAGGAACTGGTTTCTGTTACCATATTACAGTATTAGTGTCAACCCGTGACTAATCCTTCCTTTTCTCTTATTATGCCCCTCAGGTCATTCAGAAGGAAAAAGTCAAAGAGCTAAATTTGCATGAGGTAAGCACTCATCTTCTTTGTTCAGTTATTATCAGTTGATGACACTTTAATACCAAACATTGCTCTAGAACTATCTAGTGGGTAGAACATTATGTAATGTAACCTGGCAAGTACACACTGTATTGTTATGTCAGCCAGTTGGGACTAACCAGTCCTGTACTACTTAATTTTAACAATGCTTCAGCCACAATGTCTTGCATTTACGTAGGTCATCCTTTTTATACTCCTCTTGGTTGTGCAGTTACATGGAAACCCATCATGCACTGTGCTCTCCCATTGATTTAAAATAAAGGACTAAAGCCTGGGATTTATTGAAGGGCCAATTCATGCTATCATTATGAACATAAACCTCCTCAGCTATGGCATACGTCTGCATAATCAGGATACACGGTAATGTTTGTGCAGTTGTAGTGTACACCTGTGGGTTTTTGAGAATATATGTCTGTGCTTTTGTTTTTGAGAGTTTTCTGGCATTTGTCTAGTCCGGCAACAGCAATGACATACACATAGTTTGTTATTTAACATTCAGTACATCTGTCTTGACACACTGTCATGTGAAAACAAGCATCTTGTGGTTAAGTCACGACTAGCGTTATTACGTAAAGCTGTATGTCAGCTCAGCTTGGTTGGAAAATTACAAGCAGCAGTGAGTTTGTAAAGCTGCAGCACTGGCTTTGCAGTGGGGAAATGGGAACACTATCCCTTTAACACTGTAGTGCAAATAAAATGTTAACAATAGTATCCTCATGTGTGCTTTGACACGTGGCTAAACACAGTTTCTTGTCATGAGTGTTGGAATTTCCCACTGTTTCATCAGGCCTCTGGCTTTTATTGTCAATGTTATTAGAAACTGAGAGAACGCATCAGAAGGTGTCATGTGACTGAAGACTGTGACAGAATAACCAAGCTGTATTTGTTTAAGGACAATAATATACACACACACACTAGCCTGGGTGGATGACCCAGTTTTAAACGGTCCCACGCCAAAGGATCACCCTAGAGACACAAGTATAGATTGAGCTGCATGAATTCAATCTCAGCATTTTAATGGAATATCTGGAATAGGAGTGCTAATATGGGATCAGTTTACTGGTCAAGGCATGTTCAAGTTTGTTTAATGTGTAACTTACCAGTTATCCTTTTTGTAGTATGACTTTGATCCCTATTTCCATTTAACAGTCCTATATGTTTGCGTGTAAGAAAATACCCTATTGTCATACAATATGGTATGAAAGTAATGCTGCTGAATGCCATTGATCTTGTGAAGAAATTCATAATGCAACACAAACAGCCTCCCCCATCCCTCTAATAACCCAGTAAAACTGTTTATAGGATGACAGTAGTGCTCGACCGATTGTGATGTTTGTGCCTTTCTTTCAGTTTGCGCTCACAATCTGTGTGTAATTAGTGTCTGTTTTACTAAGGCAGCAAATCATTACATAATCAGCTACTGGGACTTCTTCTGTAGTCCCAGTAGTACTACTTCTGTAGTAGAAAGAGAATGACTGAGAGCTTAAAACGTGCACATTTAGCAGTGTGATTTGTTTCATCAAAATGTGGGGATGTCGAAATACATACATAAAGTTTTCAACAATTCAACATTTGATATTACATATTACAACATTTCTTAACAGGCGTAGATTATGATCTGGTAATCTTTTTTCCGGGAAGTCCATGTGTTTTGCATGGAATTTGTGACTAAACAGGATTAATTCACTTAATGGGGAGAAAGAGGTTCTGTCAAAAGTTGGTGAAGGGTGCCAGATCCCAACTGTGAATGTGACACCATAGACAAGGCACTAAAAAGAACAAAAACATTGATCTATTCACAACTAAAGAGAGCAAAGCAGACATCTTAACAGAGGATTGTTCTGTGTCCAAAAATCCTCAGGAGAGAAAGCTAAGAGCCCCCGTGCTGTTCTTTTCATCCTTCCTTGTCCATCCACCCCCCATAAAGTAGAGCTGAGAAAAAGAGAATCTGTGTGGCTAAAGGAGTAATAGTTACAGCGTTAGACAGCCAAAAAAACCAATGTGCCGAATTAAAACCTGCTTTCATGAAAGTGTCACCCACTGGTTGGATGATGTTTTGTGATGGGAATACTATGTGGACTTTATACATTTTTGCAGATATTTTCCCATTTTCTCACAATTTGAAACATCCAGTTCCCTAAGCACTGTTGTCCTTGTCAGTGCAACTCTAATAGTATAATGTTGGTCTTACTTCCTGTTTTAAAGATTTGCTATGAGCAACCCCCGTCCTCTCCATTACCACTTTCATATTCAGCAGTTGTCAGGCACTCTATTGTCACACTCCCCAGTCATCATCCTTGTCTTTTCAACTAGCACCACTGTGGAGTGATTCCACCATTGCAGTTACAGTTGGCAGTGATGCATTTAACAGAACACTCTTGATATGTTATGTTATTGTTGAAATGGTCAGGGTTTGGTAAAGACAACATGCAATTTGAATAAGGAGATGACCTTTAATTCTTTATGCGAGAGAAGCTGCAGTGAACGGAAACTAGAGAGTTCTACTGTGAACTGATTGATGAAGTTCAGTTGTCTCAATGACAACACCGATGTAAATATTTGGTACCACCTTGCGTCACCCAAGATGTTCAGTAGCTACTGTATACATATAGCACTTGGTGTGGCATGTGGTCCACAGGGAGGCCTGAGGGCCTGCCACTGCAAGGATAGGCATAATGGTCTCCTTCATTGCCAGTCAGGCAGCAGGCCGCAGGCAAAGAACGATGAGTGCCCTGGCAAATGTTCAATGTTACAGATTCTGTCTTTTGGAAAGTGAAGCGAAGGCGGGGCTTGAGAGTGACAGGGAGATTAAGTGCAGTGTCTCCAGTGATGTGAGTGTCAATATCAGACTTGTGAAGAGGAAGCTGAATTTAAAGACTATGGTGTCTTGATTCACCAGTTGATTTATGCCAGTCCTCACCTATGGTCAGTAGCTCTGGATTGTGACTGGAAAACAATGAGATATTGTTTATATGTATATACAAGTTGCCAAAATGAGTTTCCTTTGCAGGGTGTCTGGGCTTACCTGTAGGGACATGGTGATGAGCGCTGACATCTGGCAACTGCTTGGAACTTTCTTTGCTTTTAAAGGAGACAGTTGAGGTGGTCCTGTCTTCTGATTAGGATGCCTATTATATATACCAGGTACCTCTAAATAGGAGGAGATACCAGTTAGACTTTGAACATGCTGGAGGGATTATAGATCCCACCAGGCCTGGAAGAGCAGGAAGATTTGGATGGCAAGAACATCTGCTTGGCCTGCTGTCACTGCAACCTGGACAGGGAAAAATGGATGGATGGATGGATGGTTGAGCCAGTGTAGCTCATGTTCGGTTATCATATACTTCATATTGTTCCAGCAGATTCTCTAATATTTATCTGGATGTGGAATGTATTCACACTGGATACTACCAGGGATGCACTGAATAAATTGTACACCCAAAGCATCTACATCATGTATTTGCAGTAGAACAATGATAAGCCAGCAGTCAGTTGTTTAATAAATAAAAATTGACTCAATAAACAAAAAGGAAGTTCGTAAACATGCTTCCAGTGTTTGCCAACTGGCTAAATCCAAAACAGATTTTCCAGAATGGCAACTGAAAAAGATCTCCCTTCCATATTTTACTCTAGATTTCCATGAATAACCATGTCACACACAGCCCAAACAGTTAGCTAATGCTAGCTGGCAGGTCGTGACCTGTTGGTGTCATGCCTGTTGAACGCGCGTGTGTAGAACAAACACACAAAAAGACAAACAACTCCCACCTGTGAATTAGGATTGCCTCAGTTACCCTTAAAAGGACACCAGTTAGGGATATAGGACTACGGTTATCACTGCTATCAGCCTGCTTTATCTATTATAACAGAAACTATCAGCACTGAGATCATAGACTCATAGTCAGGTAGAATGCCATGAGCTATATAGCCAGTAAAAACGTGTATGTTTTCCTTCAAAAATTAGGTGCTATGGTGCTGTGTTATGGGTCTACTTATATGGCTCAAATATATGGTTCAAATCTTTCAGTCTTTGTAAGTCTCTTACCTTGGAAACAAAAGCTGAAAAAAGTTGGTTCTTCATCTCCATCATCATCAGTTTTTTTCATTGCAAGGAAAAAAAAACACATTGCCACTAAAGGTAGCCTCTGACCCCCAACTGAACAGGTCCCCAGTGTGAGTTAAGTCACAGTTATATAACAGAACATAGTTGGTCAGTTACTGCTCTGTTGTTTTTGTCTAATTTTTTGCAGATGTTGGCCACAGTTGTCTTTTTCCATGAGTTCTTGAACTTGGATAGTTTGTTTCCAAACCACCAAAGCAAAGCTCAGATTAAGACTGAAAGAACCAAACACCAGAGAACAACCGACAAACTAGGTGTAAAGTGGTTGCAACTGCCTTCCTCAGAAAATATCTCTAACTCTCCCTCTCCCTTTCAGATATGTGCAGTGTGTTTGGAGGAATTCAAACAGAAAGACGAGCTGGGGATTTGTCCATGCAAACATGCCTTTCATAGGAAGTAAGTCTAAGGTTTCGTTGACATTCATGGACACACACACACACACACACACACACACACAGTGCACACACGGAGTCAAGGACATATGGATCAGTACAGATTTCCTTAACAAAGTAGTACATTTTCATGCATCCTCACCCACTCTTATGCATTTTAATTTAACCGAAAGTGAGTAGATGTAAAAAAAAAAAAATAAAAACAAATATTGAAAAAAACAGTCAAACTTTTCAGACACTAAAGTGAAGTTATTGTAAAGTCATTGCATGGATGGAGTGCATAACGGTGGTGACTTGACAGAAAGTTCATAATTATATATTTTTGTACATAAAACTAAGGCTAAGTGTGTATGAAGTGAGGAACTACACAGGACATGATGGATTGCTTGAGCCAACCTTATCTTCCCCCCCCCCGTGCCCTGACCATTTCAACTGAGTTGTTTATATCAGCACGACACCTCCCTTGGCCTAGTTTTTCCCCCCCAGTTGCAGCAAGAGTGGTCACCACTCACTGAAGCCACTGTATAAACACTCCTTTTAGTGTGTGTGCAAGTAAAACCATGCTGTTTTACAGAGAAAACAGACATTCCAAGCAGAGCGTTACCAAAAACATTCAGTGGTGAAGAGCATGCTATCTCTCAAACACACAAACATAGAAATTAAACATCAATAAACTGCAAAAACAAAGTTAGAAACATTACATTTATGAATAATATATGATGTTTGCCTGTAGCCATGTACATTTAATGCTCATGCCACACACACTTTTGGAAGTCGCTACTCAAGTTGGCTGGCTTGTGTTCATCAAAAAAAAAATTTTTTGATGAACTTCCATCGACAGCTGCATTACAGTTTCGATCTTGAACCTCACAAGTCCTCACACACAATCACAACATTAAAGTAGGGCTGTAACTAACGATTATTTTCATTATTGATTAATCGTCCAATTATTTTTTTCTATGAATGGATCAATTGTTTAGTTTATAAATGTCATAAAATAATGAAAAATAACCACAAAAATATCCAAGAGGCCAAGGTGATGACTCCAAATTGATTTCTTCCAATCACCAGTCCAAAAACCCAAAACAGACTAAAGAAGTAACTCCTCACATTGTTAACACTGGAATCAAACCAGCACTTTGGCTTGAAAAGATTGACAATTGATCAGTTAATTGACAGATCGTTTCAGTTCTACATTAAAGTCGCTCCTAGATCAGACAACTGTTGGGTGCAACTATAATATGGAGTACCAGACTATTTAATTTAATAAAACTGCACAGCCCCTGCCTCTGTGTCAGTGATTGACAGTGCGTGCACCACAGCTGGAGAGCAGAGCAATCTCACAATGATGAAGATGTGTTACGTCACCTAATCATGTTTGACTTCATCCACTTTTAATTAGTGTGGTTGTAGAATGTGATTGTCACACTTGTTCAAAAGAAAACATGTATGAGTTAGGCATATTTAGCTGTGGTATGTGCATGGCCACCACATACTGACCGTGAATAGCTGCTTCCCCATAACCCCATGATTCACTAGTCCTGTGTGCAAGCAGAGTGGAAGCTGGGCCATTGAAGTGCCCCTGAGCCACTGAGGACTACAGGGTTAAAGGCACCAACAACTAGCTCATAGGAGCTTACACTGTATACCACTGACTATCCACACAAAATGTAATCTTTGACACACTCTTGAATTGAAAGGTTGAAAGGCTGAAAAAGTTTGTAGTTTGCTTCTTCACAGTGAACAGAAGCTGTGGTCAGCTCGGATTCTTGGCATTTACAGCGGATTCCTATAATAACAAGTTTTCATTGTGGAAAAAAAAAATCTAAACATCCAAAGGAAATCAAGCCACTCCTGCAGCGCAAAACCCTTCTCTGCTGTCCATCTGTACCCTGGTGGACACACTATGGCTGCACCGTTTCTAAATTATCGCAAACATATCTTCACTGCAATTTCTTGTTACTTGTCAGTTGACATACGTGCCAATACAATATGTTTATGATAAGCTATATTCATCCAAAAATAACACATAATTATTATACATTATATTGTGGCAAAATATGATGCTTCTGTCTCAACCTTTATGCACCGCAAGCAGATGCAAGTGTTGACATATTAATCGGTGTAGTGTCCTTATACAGAAGCTAGAATAGCGATTTTAAATAAGTTTACATTTCCTGTACCACTTCATTTATCTCTATCTTCCTTGCCTTAACCGTATGCCCACTGCTTTTTCTTTCTTCCAGGTGCCTCATTAAGTGGTTGGAGGTGAGGAAAGTGTGCCCACTGTGCAACATGCCCGTCTTGCAGCTCGCCCAGCAGGCTGGCAGCACGGATCCCCCTGTGCCAACACCGCAGCCTCTGCCTGGGATCGAGAACCTGGTGTAGGGGACTCAAAGCCTCTCTTACAGTACACTACAGAAACACACACACACACATCCCATCACTCATACTCTCACCTGTACAGGTACACTTTGGTATGAGACTATGGACAGACAGAGAAACTGGAGTTACTGCGCAGATAACTAGAATCGGCACCTCTTTTATCATTGCATTTTGTTCACAAAAGGATTTCCTGATTTCAGTTCTGACTGATAATCAACTGTTTTCATGTTTTTCTTTTTGCGGACAATGAAGAAGAGTTGATGTAGAAGAAGTTTCCTTCTTGGCCAAGACGTGGTCAATAACTTTTTCACAACCAAAGCACTTTTCTGGGGACACCAGCTAAAGACCAGGAGAAAAAAACCCCACAAAAGCCAAGAACTACAATACACTAAAAAATATATATATATTTTTTTCTTTTTAACAAGCACTTTACGAGTCAAACATTAATTGCTTGTGATGCGTAGTAGCAAGGTCATGTTTTATATTTTATCATTAACTATTATTTCTATGTACAGTACAAAATTACATTAGGTTTTTATTTTTAATTAGTAAACTTTGATTTTTAAACAAAAAAAAAGATCTCAAAGGGACAACAATACCTATGTTGGTAGACGTCAGGAAATTTGGACAATTCTTTGTGCACGCACACACACACACATAAGGAATTAAGCTCAAAGCAACCTCGAGACTTTGTCTGACTAAATGTGAAAGGTTTGAATGTGTTGAAACCCAGAATTTTTCACACTAAGCCTATAGAATTTGTTCCCTCATCACCTGTTTGTCTTTCATTACAATGTGACTGTTATTTTCTTTTTTTATTATTATTCTGTCAATACAGGAAGCTGATAAAGTGAACAAATTATATTTTCATTAAAGGAATATACCAGGTAACATCCTCTATATACGAGTGCTGTAAGGCAAGCGCTGGTATATATACTGTCACCCCAGGAATTACTCATGATATTCAGGGCCTCTCCACCCGAAAATCCGAATTTCAAAGTAACTACTTCAACTACTGTGATTATCCGAACCAGTATTAGTGTGTATAACCTGGTGCTTTATGTATAGCACCAAACAAACACCAGTAATGAGGCAATATTAAACAAAGATCTATAAAAAGGTAACATAAATGTTCCAGTTTTATTTTGCTCTGCTGCTTCATTTTATTTTATTGAAGCTGTGTGAATGTTACAGTGGCTTGCTTCAGATTAAGGCAGAGACACTTCACAAAAACAAAACAACAAACGACGAATATTTATCTTTAACTAACGTCACATATCCTGCTAGAAAATGATTAATCATTCAATGTAGGAAGAGACCAGGATGAAGCAGGGCCGTCTATGCTGCATACACAGTTGCAGTTATTTTTGCTTCTATCCCAATAGATAATCTGTATTTATTTTTTTATTTATTCTAATTTCTTGGTACAGCTGCATAGAGTGAACGAGTTAGCGGACTGACACCTGCATCAGAATTACTGCCCTCAGCATTTCATCAGCATCAGCATATCTTTTGGCCAAGATACACGCTGCTTTGTAAAACACACACACATGCACGCAGAGAGGGGGCTCGAGCTCCCCCCCACTCCAACCACCCACCTGGGCTGCCAGAGAGTCAGTGGTCAGCAGGTTGTAATGAAGCAGCGTTTTCATTCACACACACACATACATACAGAGTAGTTGTGCTTTTTGGCTGCAGTATTCTGGTGCTTTCGCCGCTCTCCCTCTTTCTGTATGGTACAGGGTGCTTTTTGTTTTGTGCAACACCTACAGTAACTCTGAGGCCTGCCGGCTTTTGTGGTCTTTTTTTTTGCATTAGGTGAATGTGTTGTGGGTAAATGTGCTGATCTAAAATGGTGGCTAAAAAAAAAGCTTTGCTTCAGAGTGATGGACCTAAAATAAGTTGGAGATTGTCTTTTACCTGTGATATGTATTGTCAAATGACTATATATATATATATATATATATATATATATATATAAAGGCACAATCCAAATGTAAACAAAGGAGTAGTCCCACAAAAAAACAGAACCTGCTATCAGGACTAACACAATCAGATAAGATTAGACAGTTCTATTTCTGGTGCTATAAATCCAAATCCAGTTTCCATCTAACTCAAAGTGTAACTAAAATATCTTTTTGAATATACTTAAAAATGAAACACACAAAAATAATTCATTGTGCCTTTAACAACACATAATTCCCAATTTGACTTTATTCTCTAACACCAAACACTGTCATGGACTGACTTGCACAGGTTCCCAACACCAAGAGTTACAATGCATGTCACCTTCTGTGGCAGGAAAGCATTGTTACTGTGGTTTGAATGTTTCATCTCTGCTGAATGTCTGCCCACATCCCACAGTGATGACTTTTTGTGGTTGGGTCAGAGCATGCAGCAAGGTGAAAATGTCAAGTGTTAGATAAGAGGAAAAGCAGGATTTCTCTCTCCTGTGTGCAGCGTATTAGTCGTTCCATGACCTTAACGAGGTCCAATCCTGTGACATTAATGCAGCACTATGCCACCACTGATGAGAACGATTAACATGTTAAAGAAACTCTAATTCAAAGAAACAATGTTGACTAATGTTGTCCACATTAGCCTTATTTTAACATAAACTGCCACAATTACAAAAGTGTTTATTGGAAATATCGCAATCTCTTCACTCTACAGTATATTAATAATTTACTTTGTGATCAGAAAATCATTTGTATTGCCTGACCCGTTAATGAAGAGGTTGTGTGTACAGTATTTGGTCTTTGGTTTACAAGACATTCTCCTTCATACCCAAACCTTCACTATGTAAACCATACATCGGCGAGTATTTCTGCTACTCTCCCTGAAAGACAACATATTGTGCAGCTCAGCGCTAATAACACAAGTCTTAAAGCTTTGTTCCTGCTAACAGCGTTGTCTTGAAATGTAAGTTCCACGAGAGAAAGCAAAGAAAATGAGGAGCTGTAATGTGAAAGCATGCTATTTTGCATAGTCAAGTTGCCACTGATATCACCATTGTTAAATGTATGTAGACAGTTCGTATCAGTAGTGGTGTATTTATACAGAAGGCGCACACAAAAAAAATGCTCCTTCATATAAACTAAATGGTAGCTGAACACTTCCTGCCATTTGGCCATCGTAAGTGTTGTGTTTGATTGTAAACACTGTTAGCCTTTCCACCTGAACTTCCCCGTTTCCTCCCTGTGTGCCGTCCTATTCCCACTGAAAACAAAGTGCCAACCCAAAATGAGCTGTTATGAATCAAAGTCCCAGCCAATAAAGCTGCTGAAAGAAGGTTCTGCATTTTGAAAAGAAAAGAGATAGGCGTCTTTCTCAGATTATGGCCAAAAAAGAATGGAAACAGTGACAGTCATGAATATAGTAATAAATGGCTTCCCGCCACTGAAATCACCATTGACGTCAGTACTGCTTCTGAGTTAACTCCATTATAAATAGACAAGACACAGTCAGATGAAATACGACAGTCAGGAACACCGCTTCACATCAAACATTTACGAGAAGAAAGCGGCTGAATGATGGCGTCAGAAAGCCATTTATATGATTGTCCCTTCAGTACATGATGTTTGATGGCAGACAGTGTTCTGGCAAAATATGTCTCCTGTTTTATTAAAAAAACAAAAATAGAAAAATGTGGTACATGCTTCCTCTGTAGATGAGGGGTTTCATTATATTTCCAAGGCTGGTTTTAGCGACCAGACCATTTAGGATTTAGAATCTATCACTGCCTCCCTGATGTGAACTTTCTTCTTTTTTGTACTGTGTTATTTATTCTTCTGAAGCACTCGTAGTTCCCTACCAACTCACAAATAACTCTCTCCCCTTCTTTGTCCAAACAAACCCTTCCACCTTTACCAGCATATCTGAGCACCCCACCTCCCACCTACACACCCCTTTTTGTTATCACTGATTATGTTTGTGGACTCTCACAGACATTGTTTGTAAAACTAAGAATTCTGCAGCAGAATATTTTTGGAGACAATTGCTGTACAGTATTTGTAAGCTCTATTTTTGTATATTGCTATTTTGGAGAAAATTATATGCATTTTTTTTCTTTTCTTGTTTTTGCTAATTTCATGTTTATTCATTTTAAGAAAATGTTGCATGTTACTGACTTGAAATGTAAATAAAATTTCCAGGTTTTGGAAAGATTTGAGTGTTTTTCCTTGCATACTCAGTGAAAAACGTCTTTCCTCTTTACCCTGAATATGATCCAAAGTTATGTAATGCTTCAGATATACAACATTTGATGCTAAATTGCTATATTTCTATCTCATACAAGATACACTAATGATTTGTTATCCATATTCACTTATGGACTGATCACAAATGTGCTCACAAATGTTATGAATATTGACTGATGGTTTGGAAGTTGTCAAGTTGACCAGGGACATTGTTAAAGCTTGTATGATACCGCCACCTTGTGGTTAAATAGCGTTAGTTCAACTGATCTGCATTACCTTGTCTATCTGATGACCACATTCACTTTTACTTTATGGTCTCACTGCCTTTGATGATGAGATGTATCATGCTCTGTACTGTATATAATGTCGCGGCACTTACTAAATTACTATTGAAACGTACAGTTCATATTGTATGTACACCGATAACATTGTCGGGTTCAAGATGGACAAAAAAAAAATCTAAATTGATGCAGCAGAAACAGAGAGGTTTTATTCCACGCATTCTTCTTCCTTGTCAAAGCCTGGCGCCTACATTACCCATAATGCAACTCGGCTGCCTACGGTTCGTTTCGAGATTCAGGTGTGTTATGCTTGTAGCAGCCAATGTAGCCTCATGCAGAGATGTGGAGCGGGCTACAGAGGTCTGGTAAGCCCACTTCTCTTTAACTTCACACACTCCCAGACTTTTTTTCATTTTCAGACTTGTAGTCTTCAGCAACAACCGAAGCATCAGACTTTGTGCAGCTCCCTCTGGGACCCCAAAAAACTTTATACAACGTTTTCCACAATATTACTCCCCAAGACCTGGCTGTAAACAGACATTTATGTGTCGGTGGAGTTCCCCTTTAACATAAAGGGGTCTTTTAATTTCTGTTGGCTGTTCATTCAGTGTCACTGGAGGATCATTGACATTGTTCACTGACATATACTGTGCCTGTGCAGGTAGTTTTCACACCGAGTCTCACATGACTGTCATGTGACCCTGAAGTCACATTTTGAAGTAACTTTTTGTATTGTGCCTTATGTTTTTATCCTGTGATTTTGTTTCATTGCTGCACAACCAATTAAGTGATTGTGTGATTGTATATCAGGAGCCAATCAGCTCTTCTGAGGGGTTAATTGACATTCACTTTGGCTGTTAGTTCATTCTAGAGAGTTCGATGAATATGTTTGGGATCAAAGTCTGGCTGTATAAGAGGTTATGTGAATCAATTAATGTAAACCGCATGTAAACTTGTACAGCCATTTATTAAAGTCAAATAAACTGTGATGCATCTTAGCAGATTCTAATACACCACAGTGATTACAACCGGTTAAGAAATCCTAACCGCCTTCACAGTAAGATGACATCAATGTGTGACTAACCCAAAAGACAAAACACACACCACTAAAGGGCAACTTCACCTAAAACGACAAGGACCTTAAAGCATGTGTTGCATTAATCTTGTGTGAGAGGTTCTGTGTGAAATTCTAGCTCCCTATAATTCACCCCATGTGTTTAATTAAATTACCACAAACTAATAGACACATAGCAAACATCAGGAGTACTGATTGGTTTCTGGGACTCCAGTCAGAATATAATTAAGCTATAATAAAGGGACCTAAGGCCCACAGTGGGTTAATCTGGTCATGTTAGCTAGGACCTATCCTTGATCATTACACACCCAGTTTGTATTATAGACAAGTTTCATCTGTTGCATGCATGTGTTTGAGGAAACAGACGCGTTTGTACAGAACAAATTCATATCTTCATTTTATTTTTCTGAAACCAACAATGTGTTTCATCATATGACCACATTAGATGAGAAACCAGTGTAAAAGACTGTCATAAGCCATTCTTTTAATGTGGGTGAGGTCAAATAGTCTCAGTCTTAACAAGTCATTTTGATGTATGTTGACACACCATGGATACATTTAAGGTCATTAATCAGAACCCTTTCTCACTGCTTGATCAACGAAACAGACATTAGAAGGAAAAATAATGTAGAAAGTTTGATTTTGTAATAACTGAGCAAGATGAAATATTAGTGTGCGAATGATAAACTTATTTGCAGACAGATAAATATATTTATAAAACAGAGACTTTGCAGTCAGGATGGGCTGTATATTAAAAAGCCCAAAAGATATTTTTCGAGGTTTGTTTCAAGAGTTGGTATCAACTTGTGTATTTGCTTATTATCTGAAAAATAACAAATACTGATGACTCTAACTTTAAAAGATCAGCAGTTACTTCTTAAAAACTCCAAACCATGGCCTTCACATGAAGGTAGATTATTTCCGTCATATAGATTAGATATATAATACATTTAAAAGGTAGACTGTCCACTTTATATAGGATTTTGAGAAAACAGTTCAAAAGTTCTCCCCCCAGAAATTGAATACTGGTACAAGTTTAGATTGGATAAACTTTGTGGAAAAAGGTCATTTTAACATTATTTTTAAGGGAAAAATGCCCGTGAACTGGGCAGAAGCCATCAGAAACAGCAGTCAAATGTTTCATGACAATAATGTAATAATAAAAAGACACAAAACGAGTTCCACCAAACTTTTATTATAACCTTTTAACACACTGGATCATCTAGATTTTCTAAACCTATCAACACAAGTGTTTCATAACATGATTATTAGGTTATATATTTTACCAGAAATTACATACTATGTTTCTGTGTGTGTAACAATGACAATGTATTCTGTAAAAATAGATAAAGGCAACACAACCAAAGTTACACTGTAAAGAGGAACTTGTAGAGAACAACACTGAAGTGACACACAACCAGACTGCACATGTACATGATCCCAGGATGCGCAGCAGCAGCAGTGTTAGTGGCAGTGGTGTTTGTGTTTGTCGAGTTTGTGGTTATCGCCACTGTTGCCGTGGTCACAGCAGTCGTAGATGCGGCGGTCGTGGCTGCGATGGTTGTATCTGGTGTGGTCGTAGCTGGTGCAGTTGTGGTAACCTGAGCATTTGCTGATGCTGTTAATCAATAAATAAAGCATAAATATAAGCGAGGACTGTATCCCCTTTCCAAAAATTGCAACACACTGTAACATGAAAAACACGTTTTACTCACCAACGATCAGGAGTTGTATCAGAATTGTCAGAAGCATTTTAAATCTCAGTTACATCTGAAGAAAAAAATGAAAATTATGTTTTTTTACTTGATCAAACAAAACAGTTCCTTCCACTTAACATGCAAGTTAAAGAATAACCAAGTCTATCAGAGATGTCTAAAAAGATATTACTTAAAACAAACAAAAAGTGATGAAAATACTAAAAAAACAAAATCAAAATAATGCAGTAAAATTAGCTAAGTCATTTTCTTCACTTCTTTCTACACACTAAAAGACAGAAAAAAGATTGTACTTACATAACGTCTCTGGATTTTACTGGATATAGACAGCCGCCTTGAGCTGGGATGTTAATGCCGCTTTCTCCTGTCTCAGTCTGTAATTAGTTCACCCTCAGATGTGCACCTTTAACTCAGCCTCTGAGTTTGTCACTGCCTTTATATGGCGAATGACAGATGTGAAAAATGACACGAAAAGAGACCCAGCTTCAAACATGTTTGAGGGATAATCATTCCGTCCTTCAGTGGAACAAATTACTTTATTTATCCGAGAATTTTAAAGGATGACGGATTATTCTACTGCAAATGAAAGAATTTACAAAGCAAACATGTTGGTGACGAACTGAAGGAGTTGTCTTGCAGTGTGACACAAAGACAGCAGTGTGTATATGACAATTGTGAATTATTTGTACATAGGCTGCTTAGTCAGTACCCTAACAAGGAATGTGTCATGTAAAGTCCAAGGAATGAAAATTAAGGTGAGGAAAAAGCAGGGTGTCTGTGTGCGCAACCTGCTCTCCAAATTTACTCTGCTATTTTGGGTGAACATACAATACCACGTTTTTGACTGAAACCATGTCTCATGATGCATTATAAAGTTATGTGTCACAATCAGTGTGTTGTTGGAGGTCAGAACAAAACTCCCAGAGACGGCACCATTAACATTATTATTCAGTTTCATCAACTGCTCCAATGATTCTGGTGCATTCATGTCCACATGTGGTCATCTCTGTCAACCTTATATGTTTCAAAAGGACTTTGAGCACCTCAAATCAAAATGGCCAGTAACTATCCTCTAATGTGATGGGTCAGTTGATGACAAACTACTTCATTTTATTTGCTAAATAAATGATCAGAAGTCACATTACACTCCCTATGAACCCTTTCTCAGTGTCATCGAAGAACAGTAACTAATGCCAGCTTGAAGAAGTCCTGTAGAATAAAGGGACTAAACAGAAAAAGGGCAAAAATGTCTGCATGTTTGGTTTAATGTGGACGTCAACACCCTCAAATTAAAGCTGAGCGTCTGCACTTATTATACTATTTTGCTAGACAGCGGCCACTGTGGCCACAAGTGGCAATTACAGGATAAAGGAGTATTGAATTTAAATGTATTTCTAGTGAGGTACGGTGTGTTTACTTGTCATTTGTCTTTCGTGATAAAACCATTGAAATCTGTATATGTGACATGCTAAAATGTAGTGTATTAGTAGAACAAGTATGAAATGGTGATAAAGTCAAGGAACTGACTCAGTAATGTCAGTTACACAGTAATATACACTCTACACCTAATGCAGTCAAAAACTGAACACTATAACCTTCATGTAGGTTGGATTTGTTGAAGGATTAGACTGTATCAGTTTTAGCTAGGTGTACCTAATAAACTGGCAACTGAGTGTATTGTAAGTTTGCTGACTTTAGCTAACATTAGCCAACATAAGCTACTGATCATAGCAGACCAAGTAAATCTGTACAGTAGTAAGTGTATTGAAGTGATCAAGTGTGTTTTATTGCTTATAAATTCAATTTTTCATTTGTAAGAGGAATATTGTGTTTTTTCATTCTTTGAATAGTTACATGGTTCCACTTTAATCCCATAGTCATATTTTTAATTTTAAATCCAATGTTCCGGAGTACCGAGCCTAAACAACAGTAATGTGTCACTGCCCAGTGTCTGCACTGGGAACACTGTGAACCGGTACCCCAATTGCAGTCACCTGGTCCCATGACATTAGACAGTGTCCCACCCAAAACTTACACTCTGTAAATTAAGTTTAAGTTTACTATCATATAAGAGAAAGAAAATGATCAAAGCCGCACTTTTGAGAAGCTGGTAGCAGTGAATATTTCTCATATTTGGATGAAAAATTAAAAAGCAATAAATCAATTTGCAAAACAGTTGCTGATTAATTTTCTTTCAGTCGACTAATCAATTCAACAATTGTTTCAGCTCTACTGAAAATTCACATTTCTCAGCACCCATAACATTAACACACTCAAAGAGAATATTAACTGTGACAAAAACTGTTTTTACCAGGTAACTTTTAATATGGATACTGAAGAGTAATTGTTGCCAAGGTAACTACTAAATACTAAAAGCGGCAGCTCAAGAAACTCAAAGTTAAACAGTGACTCCTCCAGCTGAATACATCCTCACCTATGTATTTGCAACAGCTCAGACAGTGAGAAGCTAGAGAAAAACAGATCAATAAATCATCTATGATCCCAGGCTCTCCCCTCCAGTGTATTAAACCCTTGCAGTAAGCTATAAATACACATTCAAGCATGCTGGCAGTTTAATCAAACCCAGCCTGCTCAACACTTAGTCCAACTTCGCCCTCTGGGAGGTGCTACGTGTCTCTGTTAAGCAAAACATCTCACTATCCCTTAAAGTTTATTAAAGAATTGTGATCAAGATATGTAGGGAATGCTGAACTGCTGAAATTATGTAAATTATGTTTCTAAATTACACACGTTTGGAATTTCTGTACTGCAACTTCTTTCTACTCATCAGGCAACATGTAAACTGATAAATATACAGTTCAGAGCTGCGATAAGGTTATATATATATATATATATATATATACACACACACACACACACACACACACACCCACCCNCCCCTTGGCTGATTTATCAGTTGGGCTTTACAGTAAACCTACAGCACAGCTTTATGTTTACTCTATAAAATAGTTAAATCTATTATTATACTTTTACACTATTCTGATTTTCATTGTGTGCGTTGTGTATCTTACAAACTCTAATTAATGAGGCAAGATTTAAGAATAAAGTGAGAAGTGTGAAGACGATGGCAATGTCACTCTAAAACTTTACTTGTTACATTACATCCCATTTATTAAATGTATTTAATAACACTCACTTTGGTAATACTCAGAGCACCTCTAGTTCAAGATGTGAAAGTACTTATTCCACTTAAGTACTATTGGTGTGCTAATGTTATACATACAATTCAGCTTATCATTGTACCTTTTTATTTCACCTGTGTGCAGCTTTCCTAGCCATCAATTAGTGTGATGATTTCATGAACAGTAAAAAGTGACATTTTTTTAAAATATAAAATCCTGTAAGTGAAACAAAGTTGGTCACATGCGATGTTTTACAGGCATTCAGGCGGTTAAGAAAATATAAACCGGGCAAAAGGCAAATCAATGATAGGTTACTTGAGAAAAAAAGACAACAGAAAAAAGTTCAATTTTAACTGTTGATGATCACTTTAGTGCCGACCTGACCAGCAGCATCACACCTATTGTGCAGCGTGTTCCATTTATTTTTAACTTAATACTTCTCTATTTAGAAAGTTTTTATTAAAGTGTTAATAGGTCAATAAGTCCTCCTGAAGAAACGTGTTTGTTGCATTTAGGACAAGACATGTAGGCAATGTACTAAACAGATGCATTTTTATTATCTCACAGTCTTTAGGTCAAATCTTGGTCAACCTTGTTACTTTTTTGCCCTTTGGCTTTTACATTCTGCTTCTGTGACTTCTGCAGCAGAGCCAGCGTGTCTCTCTTCTCAATTTTCCTGAGTTGTTTCTTCTTCATCCTCTTGATCTTTGCCGTGTTCCTGATCTGTGATACAAATGAGACAGGAGAACATAAACAAAGCTCAAATCACCAACAGAAAGATTGTGTGCTTGTGTTGCTAATTAACAGCGGCCTTTTCACTCGATTACCTGTTGAAGTTGCACAAATCAAATTCTGAAGTAGAACTGTGACTCTTAATGTGTTAGAAAACAGTTATCTTGTGTGTGTGTGTGTGTGTGTGTGTGTGTGTGTGTGTGTGTGTGTAACAAAGGCAATAAGGTTAAAATTACTATCATGATATTATTAAAAACAATACTTAAGATATTGATATATAGTCAGAATATGGCAAGTGTATGCAAACTCACATAAAATAAATAAACTTTAATATAATTATGTGTTCCACTAGAACATTAATAATTGTTTGTTTTTAAACAACAATTTGCTTAGTCATTACTTTGGACAACACATATTTTTTGTAATATTTTAAGTGTTTTTGGAGCCTCGTGTTACATTTTATTTAAAAATGTGTAAATTCCCAAACTTCTAATATACTCAATACTAATTACAAGTGTGGGTGAGGTGTAGTGTTAGGATGTCAGCTTAAATTGGGTGGATGTCTCCTAGAACTTTTTGTGTGAACAACAAAAGTTGACGTACCACTTGCACGATCTCTGATTTGCGTTCGTTCTCTGCACGACGTTTCAAGTTGTCTTCTCTCCTCTTCCTCTTTTCCTACGAAGCCAGGAAACGCGGAATACATGAAAAGGCGCAAATGCTTTAACATTACAAGGGTTAAATCATCACACAGCTTTTGCTTACCTCTTTCTGTTTGGCTTTCTCCTCTTTAAGCTGCAAAGAATACCGTTTGACCAGGTCCTTCTCCCGCTTGGCCTCCATCTTCTTTTCCCAAGAAGAGCACAATGGTTTATCTCTCACCAGTGCAGAGAACCTAAAAGACAAAATCACACATAGCAGATTTATATATATTATTTGTTCAGTATAAACATGTTTATTTCTCCAAATTCTATTTTCACTCAGTGAAATAAGCCAAACTTCTGAAATATGTTACATGTTGCTTTAACACAAACTGCCATGCAATAACTTTACATAAATAACAGATTGAAAGAATTATGATTTAAAGTATGTAATATCTAATCCAACAATAGATTTTAAAACATGAAAGATTTGATACTTGCTGCTTAGGACACAATACTGTCAGTGCTCAAAGTAATGAGGTTCTAATTTATGTTTCAACACCAATATTACAGATTCATCATGATGTTTTCAATACGCATGCGCACACCTTTACAATTCCCAGTCAAGGATATAAATGGCCTCAAAATAAGGTTTCTAAATCTTAACCAACCTCTTGTGTCTATGTTGCCATTTCTAAAATCTGATTTCTGCCTGAAGCTGAGAAAGACCCTCACCTCTGCTTGTTGCGGTCCTTCCACACTCTCCCAGACTTGGGTTTTCCCAGAGGCATGACCGGAGTTTGTTTTCCACTTGAACCCAAACGAGGCTTCTTCTTTGGGGTGGTCTCGGTACTCGTGGGTCCCGTTTCTGCTGGTGCAGGCCCGGACAGATGAGTGTCTCCGCTCCCGTTAACGTCGGCTCTGTCTGTGTCTGCTGCAGCCTCCTTGTGCGGCTCCGCCGGCTCCGGCACAGCGGACATACTGAGCTTCTCCTCGGGAAGACTCTCGGGTCTCCGCGCTGCCTCCTCCGTGTTTTTCTCTTCCACCGCCGGCAGCTCTTGGAGTACAGACCTCCTGGTCCTCCGGCTGGGAGTCCTCGCCGGGGCTTCTGAGTCTAGCAGTGCGGCAGGAGTGCGCACTTTCCGGCCGCTGCGGGTTCGTCTGGTCTCCGGCGGCGGATCCTGGAACTCCTCCTCCCCGTGCCCCACTCCAGAACCGGGCTTTTCTTCTGACATAGCTGCCTGCCTCTTCGACATGTTTTCTAATTAAACTGACTACAACACATTACTCTAACAAACTTGCGTACCCACGTGTGATCACAGCCAGCGTTGTGTACGTTGGTTTATTTCCGCTTCTGTGGCGGATGGTAAACAACGTGGAGCTCATTACCGCCACCTGCAGGTCTGGAGTGTGAACTGCAAACTCGGTGCTGGACAAACTTCTTCCATTCTTTGTTAAACCCTAAAGTTCATACATACAACGCCGTATTCAGTTTCATCACTGCACTTTAAATGCTATCTGTTCATCAAGTTGTCTTCTTTTATATTTCGTGTCCTACACATTTTTTCCATTTGAATGTTTCCCCTTAAAAACATGTTACTAAGTAGCCAATGAGCTATAATTATTTTATCAGAACACTTCCTCTTCCTTTCTTGGACATTTTGAACTGTTTTTTTCCCTGATCCATCTTTCCTGCTACTTCTGTTTATTGTATTTTTTTAGACCAGATTTGTATTTGTAGCCTGGCTTGGAACCATTGTGGGTTTAAAGGTTTGTTTTGCAGGTTCATCTGTTCCCTCATTGACTAGAAAATCTGCTAAAGCTGGTGCCTATAATTTCATCCCAGGCACATTAAACTAAAGGCGCAACACTGCCACCTACTGATTAAAATGCGTTTTACACCCCAACGATACAGCATCACATGATTTACTTCCGCAACACATGATGACACATTCAAAATGTCACTGAACTCAGGGAACTAAGTACCGAACCTGACTGTGTTCAAGTAAACAGTGCGAGGGAAGGTACATCTGTTTCATTCTGCGTTTGAAACCGGACAGCAGGCATCGTGTGAGGACTCATCATGTCTCTGCTCACAGTTGGAAGCATACTGTTGCTGCTGTTTGGACACTCTGTGAGTAGCTTATCTTTGATCTTTTTAAAACGTTTTTATTTTATTGAAGACCCTGCTGCAGTCTCATTGCATTAACATTAAAACTGATTAAACAGATGCTATATCCGGTTTTATAAAAGCCCTGCCACAGAAATTCAAAACACAGAATTTGAGCTTGCTGTCAAATTGATTGGCAGGTCTTTAGATACACAGACTAACACGACATAAACCTTAATGTGAGTTATAGTTATTAATACTTTTTGAAGGTGCATTAATATCAGAAATGTTTGTAAAATGCGCAGATTCAACATCAAATGGGTTAAATTAGGCTCAAATCTTTAGTTATTGTCAGTTCAGTAAAAAAAAGCAACACATGCTTGTGTTTCATCCAGAAGTCAAGATATATATGGTCTAAAATACCTATCAGGCCTTCCACATGAAAATATTAATATATATAAAACATGTTGGTTGGTAGGTGCAGTATCTTACATTGAAGAGATTCATATTAGTAGACAGTCAAGGTTGCCATGTCTAAATGACACATCCTAAAGTCAGCTGAGCTGTCAGCCCTGAGCCATAAAAACATGAAACTTTAACCACAAAATAGAAGCCAATATAAACAGACTTAGCTGTCTACAAATGATAATCAGTGTAACACCTGTAAATTCAGCTGAGAGTGAAATTTATGATGTGTTGCTGCAGCTTGGGGCACCTCGTTCATTCAGCGTGGATTACCAGAATGACTGCTTTCGGAAAGACGGGGAAGAGTTTCGGTACATAGCAGGAAGCATCCATTACAACAGGATCCCCAGAGCCTACTGGAAGGATCGACTGCTCAAGATGTACATGGCAGGACTGAATGCCATCCAGACGTAGGTTTACCTCGTGTCTCACTCTCTGTACGCTTTACTCTGACTCTGGTTTGTTGTTGCAGTCACAGGCTGCCACGTTTCAACTGCCTTGGGAGAGGGAGAGGGTTTTAAACTCAGGTTAAGAGAATTTGTTACCTGAGAAAGACCAGTTCACATTTCTGTTGGGTCTCCAAAAGTTTGCAAGTGATTGTGCTGCAGTCTAGTGAGATTACTGAGAATGCACTGTGATTAGAGCCACAACGATTAGTAGATCACTTGAAAGTTAATCTGCAGCTATTTTGATAATCGATCAATCATTTATAATCATTTTCAAAGGAAAAATGCCAAAATTCTCTGGCCACAGCTTCTCAAATGTTAATATTTTCCAGTTTTCTTAGTCTTCTTTGATTGTAAACTGAATATCTTTGGGTTTTGAACTGCTGGTCGGACAAAACAAGATACTTGAAGATGTCGTGATGGCCATTTTAATGGCCAGGTTAATCAACAATGAAAACAACCATTTGTTGCAGCTATGACTGTAATGCAGCAAAGTCATCAAATGCATCCTCCTGCAAGAAAAAAATCCACTGGGATGTGAGGGTGTACAGTATTATCTTTACAATCCCGGATAGTGGATTTAAAAAAAAGCTTCATTTCATATTTGTTAGTTTAACTTGATCATCAGTAACTTAAAGACCAGATTCAACGAGTTTTAGACCACGTAAAGATTGACAAACCTCCTCAAATTGCTGGTATTGTCAGCACAGTGGACAGAAGTAAAGTAACAGTACACTTGATCGACACACTGTGCCTCTTTGTGCACTCTGCAGTATTGAGAGATACAGAGTGGATTATCCTGATTTCTTGTGTTTATAAACCAGCAACCACAACATACAACCTACATAAAAACCTGAGCGTGTGTTTGGATTAAACTGACACTTGCTTCACGTTGAAGGTACATTCCCTGGAACTACCACGAGGAGTCTCCGGGCCGGTACAGTTTTAGTGGAGACAGGGATGTGGAATATTTCCTTCAGCTGGCCCAAGACATCGGTTTACTGGTCATCCTTCGGCCTGGACCCTACATATGTGGAGAGTGGGACATGGTGAGTGCGGTCACATCTTGAGTTTTGGGGTATTCAGAGACAGTTAGGAAATAGTGAACATATTAAACTCAGAGTTTACTACTCAGATAATGCATTTGGATCACTGCTGTTGGATATCAGCCCATATTAGTTTGGGATAATACAATATAACTAGTGCTCCATTCTATCAACAAGAGCTACATCAAACATACTTACTTAAGTACAATTGTGAGGTACTTTTACTTTACTTGAGTATTCCCATCTTGGCTACTTTACATTTCTACTTCAACACATTTCAGAGGGAAATATTGTACTTTTTGCACCACTCCATTTATTTTGCAGCTATAGTTAGTATTTACTTTGAAGATCCATATTATACACACGAAACATCTGATCAGCTTCTGAAATATGATGCATTTATAGACTGAACTACCCAACAGGATATAAACTAGTCATAATTATCTCCACCTCAACCAGCTAAAACATTAAAATTATGCTTACACAGTGATGCATTAGTAATAATAATCAAACAGTATAATAACCACATATTATAACACTCTTTCAGGGGGAGTTTGTTTTTACCTTAAGTAAAATGATCAATGCAGGACTTATACTTAATATATATTGTTATAGTGTGGTATTGCTACTTTTACTGAAGTAAAATATCTCAGCACTTCCTCCACTACTGCTCTGCAGTGGCTTTGTTATCTATTTGTTTTTATACGGTTTCATACAGATGGATGATGCAAAACTTAATAATTTGTGTCTGCTAGCCCCAAACTAATAGTCACAGGTTTACTGTTCAGTAAACTAGGAATCATGTGAGTCATGCTTTAATTGATGGTGGCTGTACAAGTCTGTAGTTTGGTCCCTCACAAAGAACTGCAGCTGAAATCAGCTTTGATTAATATCAGTTAAAATGGAGTCAAATGGTGACAATTTTCACAGTGGAAACAAGTATGAAAACGTCCATAGAAACTGCTGCATAGAGAACGTCTACCTCTCCACTGTTCATTCGTATGCGGTAATAGTTTTTTTTTAATAAGATATGGCAAAATACACTGCTTTTATGGTTGGTCAAAAAAGGGTATTTAGCAATATTTTGTGGGAAAGTATGAGTGTTTTCAACGTGGTGAGCACATGGATGGGCAGAAGAGGAGTGCATTATGCTGCAGGGGTGGTTTTGTATCTATGGATGTTTTGGTATTTGTTTTGCAGTATGAGAACGAGTCACTACTGGAATGTGTTATAACTGACGTAAATTCAAGCGGACCACAATCACTGTTCTTCATGAAGGACACAACTAGAAACTTTTTACAGCCACCTTTTTAAGCGTACAGAGGGTGTTTGATACTCAAAACATGGATATTGGGTGCAGTATCACTTTAAATTCAATTGAACTCAAACTTCATGTGGTTATTTACATCAAAAAAACCTGTTGCCATTGTTTGCATTATTCTGTCAACCAGGGTGGGCTGCCTTGCTGGCTTCTCAACAAGAAAGACATTGTGCTGCGGTCCTCAGATCCAGGTGAGAATCAAAGAAAAACAGGGTGAATGATGAAACATAGTCACAGCTGCAGTACATACCACACTATAAATTGTGTATTTGTGTATTTCAGATTACATCGCAGCAGTAGATAAGTGGATGGGGAAGCTACTGCCAATGATAAAGCCTTATCTCTACCAGAATGGTGGTCCTATCATCACTGTACAGGTGAGTCTGGACTCAGTTCTGCAGGCTTGTGTGTGTTGGTGTGTATCACGTATCATTACAGCACTTAATTCTGTAAGGAAATAACATCTCCCACCTGCTCTGCCTGTGTTTGGTAGGTGGAGAATGAATATGGCAGCTACTTTGCCTGTGACTATAACTACATGCGTCACCTGTCGAAGCTGTTCCGCTCTCACCTGGGCGAGGAGGTGGTGCTCTTCACCACAGACGGAGCTGGGCTCGGCTACCTCAAGTGTGGCTCGATACAAGATCTCTACGCCACTGTTGACTTCGGGCCAGGTAGGTGTCTAGTCAGTGTTCTGCAATTTACAGCAAATATTGACACTTGGTTAAAGGTTCAGTCATGTGTTGAAATCTTAAGTTAAGGTTGAATTGTAAAAGCAACTTGTAATGAGATACTTTTCCATTAGTTAGTTGTCAGAAGTCATGAGGAAGTCGCACAAATACATGTGAGCTTATCTTTGTGTTGTTGCCTCTGTTAGGTGGAAATGTATCCGCTGCCTTTGATGCACAGAGACACGCTGAACCTCATGGACCTTTGGCAAGTATTTCCCTCGATACGGTTTGTATTTTAAAACCACACTACATTTTCCCTTTCAGACGCTCATAGGGTTTTCCTCCTGTATTAACAGGTGAACTCTGAATTTTACACTGGCTGGCTGGACCACTGGGGGTCACCTCACTCCGTCGTGCCGTCTGCCATAGTGGCCAAGTCCCTCAACGAGATCCTGGCCATGGGAGCAAACGTCAACCTGTGAGTCTACAGATTTCTGTGGCAGGTTTAGACACACTGATGAAGATGGATAAAAGGCATTAACAAGTTGCACAACAGATGTGCAGATTAAAAATAAGACTGCGGCATTCACTGGAAGCTCATCAGCTAATGCCATCAATGGATACAAGCTGTAATGATGGGTTACTAGTTACATAATGTATATCTGCAAATACAGAGAGAATAACTTTGTAGTTTAAAGTTTTAGAATCTATTTGTGCTTTATTTCTGTTTACATTTGAGTTTCACATCTCTCCTCACAGGTACATGTTCATAGGAGGAACAAACTTTGGATACTGGAATGGTGGGTGCACTTCGACAGACTGCTTTGATGAGATGACGTAATCATTTTAAGTGACTCAGAGCAAAGCCACGTGGGGTTCTTTCTTATTGCCTCTTAATATACCTCAGGTGCCAATGAACCATACAGCCCGCAGCCCACGAGCTACGACTACGACGCCCCGCTCACGGAAGCAGGAGACCTCACGGAGAAGTACTTCGCTATTCGAGACGTGATCAAAATGGTGAGGACACCAATGCAGGCTTCTAGTTTTGCATTTAAATATCACTTCAGCTGTACTTTCTGCAAAATGTAGGCGTGTTATTAATGTGCAATAACTGTAAGTATTACATTTGTATATTCTTGCTTATGTACAGTACAGTATATGTCATCTGGAAGAACTAATGTATCTTTTCACAACAGTACCATAAGATACCAGAGGGACTAATACCACCATCAACTCCAAAGTTTTCATATGGGACTGTTGTGATGAAAAAGGTAGGTACTCAGTTGACACCATGTTTCTGTGAACTCCTGTCTGTATTTTAAGTTATTTAAGCCTTTAACTCACCACTGAAAGACTTTTTGTTGCCTGACTTAAACCATAAAGAATAAATCCTAAAAAGCAACCCTCTGCCACCACAGCTCCATACAATAGTAGATGCCTTAGAAATACTTTCTTTCTCCGGCCCCGTCCAAAGCAAGTATCCTCAGACTTTCATTGAACTGAACCAGGTATGCCTTAATGTTTTTCTGTTTTAAGTAGTTCACCAGCAATATTTTGTCATATGATTCATTATTTTTTTTTTTTACTCTTTTAGTTGTTGATGTGTCTCTTTCCTGTTTGTCCTGTAGGCCTTTGGTTTTGTGCTCTACAGGACGACTCTGCCTATTGACTGCAGCACACCAACTCCACTGTCGTCTCCGTTGAACGGCGTCCATGATAGAGCGTATGTGTCAGTGGACGGGGTGAGTCTGATTGTTTCTTATCAGATATTATACACAGGTCCACGCACATGCCTTGTTGATCTCATTTCACAGACTTTATCATTTGCTCATCACTACCGTAGATCAGTTAAACGTGCAGCCGTACCTCAGACCTCAATACTTCAGTGGTACCATCCGAAAGATGTCCGTAGCATCATCATCATTTTAGATTAGCAGCAGTTCTTCTGCGCTTGCTTGCGTTTAGACAACATTGGACATTTGAGAACTTTTGCTAAATGGAAAAACAAAAAGATTTGTAGAAAAACATGTTAATATTTTTCATAGTAAAGTGTAGAAAAAAGGATTGTTTTGGTATCGGTGCTGGTACTAGTATAGAAAGTTTAAAATGATACCTAGTTATAAATGTAGTAAACTCTGATTATTTCTGATATGAACTGGAAGTCTGCCAACAAAATAACCATGATGATTTCTTCTCAAGGTGGCTGTGGGGATTCTCGAAAGGAACAAAGCCATAACTGTCAATGTGACGGGGAAAGCTGGCAGTCAGGTGGACATACTGGTGGAGAATATGGGCCGAATCAACTATGGAAGAGGCATCAACGACTTTAAGGTTTTTTTTTCCAGCTACATTTTAAAGTTACTATGTGTGCTTTGACATATAGGTGTCTGCTTATCTATCTCAAGGCTTTATTGGATAATAGATGCAGGTTGTACAGGCCTAAAAACTGTAAAATTAGATTTAACTGCAACCAAATTATATTTTATATTTACATTACATTTTTTTGTGAAGTAAATCTTCTTTACAGTTTTCAACAAGCTGGGATGCCACTATGAATTCCAACTCGTGTGAAATGATTGGCGACTTACTAACTTGCTGCTGCCGCCCCTCTGATCTTCCTGTCCGGTTTCTTTCCCGCACAGGGCCTGGTGTCCAACCTGACTCTGGGGACAGACACGCTCCTCGGCTGGACCATGTACAGTCTCAGTATCGATGAAGCGGTCAGTCAGGGTCTTCTGGGTGAAACGAAACCAACAGACCCACCTCAGCCTGCTGCTCTCTCCCTTCCAGCCTTCTACGAGGGAAGCTTCATCATTCCTGACAGCATCCCAGACCTCCCCCAGGACACCTATATCAAACTGCCCAAATGGAGGAAGGCATGTCACCCACACAGGACATTTAGTTAGAATTGAAGCCATTTTGCCCTTTAAAAACAAAACAAAAAAAACCCTGATTGTTTGTGGTAACATACTGTATGTTACTGATTTCAGTGGTCGATATATATATATATATTTTTTTTAATGACCCCAGGGTCACAAGGTAATTCATAAGGTAATTAATGTATTAAACCACTGAAAGAAAATGAATCCCCAACAATTTTGATAATGGATTCATTGTTTAAGTCATTTATTAAGCAAAAATGCCAAAGTTGCAGGCAGATTTGCTGCTTTTCTCTCTCTGCTGGAAATTCTTGTAAATTGAATATCTCTGGGTTTTGGAGGGTCGGTTGGAAAAAAACCCCCCAAAAAACAAGCAATTGTCAGACAACATCTTGGACTCTTGTAATGGGAATTGTTCACAATTTCCTGACATTTTACAGAATAAACAATGAATCAACTATTTAAAAATATGATCAACAATTAATGAAAATAATTGTTGGTCGCAGCCCTATAAAGTAATGTTATGTGTCTGTTTTTAAAGGCCATATAAATTACAGTTATTTACACACACGAGACAAACGTTTGTTGTGGTTTTGTAATTTCATAAAAAATATTTTCCTTAAACACAACGCAAATACAGTAGATTAATTAATCAGTCCTTTTTTAATTTTTGTTTTTTTCAGGGGCAAGTTTGGATTAACGGCTTCAACTTGGGACGTTACTGGCCGACCCAAGGCCCTCAGGTGACTCTTTTTGTCCCTGCCAACATCCTCAGCACAGCTGCACCCAACAATGTGACCGTCCTGGAGCTGGAAGAGGCCCCCTGCAGCTCAGAGCCATGTAGTGTGGAGTTTACTACCACCCCCATCCTGAATGCAACAGCCTATTGGCAGTCTGACTACAAACGGCACAGGAGACTCTTCACTAAAGACGATTTGTTGTGATAATAAGGGAACTCACACAAAAGGAATCAATTAGCTCTACTCACTGATGAACAATCTTAAATCAGCACTTGCTGTGTGAGCTCGATGTTTGTTTGATTTTAAAAAGCTGTAATATGTGCAAGAAGGTTAATCTGGGACATGAATGAATGAATGTGTCTTTATGAAAAGTGATGAAATGGGTTTTTAGCATCTCTACCTCACTGATTCTGCTTAACATTTTAATTCAAATCCTTTTTTTCTCTTCACAAAGGGATTATTGCCAATAGAAGCACTGTCAAAACATCATAGCAGCCTGTATTTCAGAGAATGTTTAATTTTTTATGTGACAAACTCATCAGGGAGATACCGTATGTATTATTACACAACTACAGGTACATTGTGGGACTGCTGATATGTAGCTTTTCTTCATTTTGAAATGATTTTGCATACACTCCTGCCTGATTTAATGCTTGTACAACATGTCTTTTAAAGCCAAAAAAATTATTTGATAATACTCCAGTGATCCCCTTTCTTATTGTGTGACGAGATGTTAGTCAGATCACCATAAGATGGATGAAAATATTTGTCTTGATAAAGCTATATTTCATTTGTTAGTAGTAAAGATAGAGAAAATAGAATCTTTATCAGTACCTTTACTGGAAGAAAAACATTTCATTTATTTTATTATCTCAAAGGGAAATTCAGGAATTTCTTCTTTGTCCACATCATTAGACCTGTGAATATGAGCTTTTATATTTATTAACAATAATTTGGAGTAAAGCAACAGAAGTGTTGCAACTAAAAGAAAACAGTGGACCACTGAGATAAGCGGAGGGTTTATATATAATTTTAACAACAAAGTCAATACAACATTTAGAAACGTAGATTGATCTAAGAAAGAGGTCATCAACAGAATAAGACTTGGATAATCTTATTAAAACAGTTAACTTGAAATAAGAAGAAATAGCCCAATGCATAAGGGACCGATACTGATATGACAGTCTAAAAAATCGAACATAACAATATATTGGCCGGTATTATTATTTTTCCCATAAACACAGAATATAAAAAAAATCAAGATTTTACTATGAAGACAATAACGATCTTCTCAAGTGGTATGGGCACTCCGAAGCACAAGGTGGCGGTAGTGCGCCAACCGCAGTTAAAATTCAAAAAGACGAAGAAGAAAAGTAACTTAGAAGAAGATGGCGGAGGCCTGTAGGAAATTCAACGACCAGAAGAAACAACGCTAATATTTGGAAGTTTTGTCAAACGAGGAGGTAAAAAAAAAACAACAACCTTGAATTAAATATTTAACGTTTAGTTGTCATTTAAATGTCTCTATGCAGCCAGCTATAGCTAACTATGATTCGCGTTAGCTAGCTAGTAAGACGCTCACTTCGCCTTGCGCCTGAGGAAGCAACTGTTAAGCTAGCTTTAACGTCTCTTAACTTGCTAACACATTGCTGCTGTAGCTTACCAATCAAGTTAAGCAAACAGGATGTAATAGAGCACTAAACATTAACCTGTGTGTATCTTTGATTCTTCGGCAGGTTGTGAACGCCTCTAGGACTTTGCTCAAAATGCAGCACAGTGGCAAAATGATTGAATAGAGTACAATGATGTTACTCTGACACAATTATACTACCTGACAGTAGTTAACAGGCATGCCGTGGTGCCTAAACACCAAGCGGAAATATAATTTTTAACCATACAACCCAAGCTTCATCACACGGTGAAACCAGACTGCATCTGTATTTTTTTTTTAATCAGAGAGCAGTTTCTCCTCGTAAACACAGGCTCAAAACGAGCCGTCGTCACCTAGACCATGGTAGACAATCGCTATGCCACAGCTCTGGTCATCGGCTCGGTGCTGAGCCTGCTGGCCACAGTATACCTCTCTGTGGCCGTGGGAACTCAGCACTGGTACCAGTACAGCTGTCCACTAGTTAAACGTGAGGGGAGCAACGCCTCCGAGCTCAGAGAGGAGTTCATCAATGGGGAGTTTGATGAGAAGACTTACAGCGACACCATGTTCCACCTGAACGGCACCCTGGGACTGTGGTGGAGGTGCATCCTGGTGCCCAGCCAGTCACACTGGTTCAAAGAGCCAGGTAAGACTTCCTGCTCAAAATATTACATCTCTACAACTTTCACAAGGCCTCTTCATTCATTTGCTGAATGATTTTCAATACCACACCATTAGGTAGCTTTCCCACTATAGACTTATGTTATGCAGACAAGCTCATGCTTTATTTTAAGTTGTGGTCAAATGTTCCTGGCAGCATTACAGGACAATGCGATTTAAATGACTAAGAAGACTTCTAGAATTTTTTTTCCGTTTAATAAAATGTGGAATCAATTAAGATTGGTGTTTTGAGCTTCAGTGATGAAACACCAGTTCAAGCAGAAAGGAATATTAGGAACATTATGGTTAATTTGGTTACATCACATAGAGGATACTGGGTGTAAAATCTTCACTCACAGTATGTGTCATTTTAAGATGCAATACTGATATATATATATATAGTGATTTTGTAAATTTTATGGTAATTCAGTTGGCAAGCTGTTGATAACCAGATGTCTGTTTTTGTCTAATCCAGTACATTAAATACCTGGAAACTTAAAAGCATTTATGCAAAAATCCTGTAAGTGAATCCGGTATCGGCCAATCAACATTAAATACAGTTTCTTTGCCATTATGAACTTCAGTGTTTCCTCTATCAGTTACTTCAATTCTCTCACGGCCACTGACTCAGTTTTTGGTGCTATAATAGTATCTTAATTGTCGCTATATGTCGGGTATCAGATCAGTAGTCAGTATTGGCAGATACCCACACTTGAGGTATGGGAACTGGTATCGGGATAGACAAAGTTGAATCGATGCATCCCTAACCTGGAAGTCCAATATTATCATAAATCATTCCTGCTCACCAATTTGCAGCATTACCTGCAATACAACCACTGACAATAAAAGGGTTATGTACCTCAATATAAATGATATAGCAAAAGACACATTTCTGTTGTCTCATGGTGTACTGTATATCGTCATTCTGCCCAACCCTACATCACATCCTGTGGATTTGTAAATGATGACCACTCATTTGAATTCATTTGATTCTGACTTTAGATCCGAAGATGGAGACGCAGTGTGTGAGCTTCACTCTTCCTCAGCAGTTTATCCCAAAGTACAAATTGCCTGGAAACCATAACACGGAAGAAGATCTGCTGAGAACATGTGAGTCCATTTTGACCCAGTTTCACCAGACGTGAGGGCCACTACACAGTTTGAGAACTTTTTGTGACAGTGTCATTTATCTGTGTTAGTGGTCTGAATTGAACAATGGACTATTTTATGCCCCATTGTGTGCTGTCATGTGCATTATCAAAACAAAAAAATTAATTGCTCCAAAAAATGTAAAACAAGCCGTAGACACCAGTTGAAGAGACAATTTTAGTTACTAACATATTGTACAGTCCCGCTTATTGGTTTGTGCTTTTTTTGTCAAAGAAGTTCTAAAATTTACTCTCCTGCTAATTCCTCTTCACCTTAAATTGTTGCTCAAATTGTGGCCGTCTTGCTCTGTTTCCTTCCTTTCACTGTCCTAACGTGCACCTGCCATCTTTGAACATCAGATAATGTTTTTGTATGTATGTGTTTTTTTTTAGTTAATGTTCTCTCATTTTTTTTCAGACTTGTGGAGGTGCCAGTTTCTTCTGCCCTTGGTGTCTCTGGCTTTGGTGTTCCTCAGCGGCCTTGTTGGAGTCTGCGCCTGCCTGTGCCGTAGCTTCACCCCCACCTTGGGTGTGGGAGTGCTCCATCTACTTGCAGGTAAGAAAAATGCATGCATATTCCTCCATTCCAGCAAAGGACCACAGGAAAAAATGGCATGGAGATGATTGTACCAATAAGCTTCTGAAGGGACATTTGGATTGGAAGTCCAATGCACACCGATTGTGATAGGCAGAGACTCCTGTGAGTCAAGCCCACACCTTCTCAATTGTACAATATCCCTTTTACACTGTGAATTCGCCACAGTATGTTCTGTAGGAGCAGATGGAGGCAGAGCTGCTGCTGTGTGCTTCTTTAAAATGACAGCACTGCTTCAGATTTGTGGTTTTGTGATCCATCAGGCCTGTGCTCTCTGGGCACCGTCTGCTGTTTCCTGGCCGGGGTGGATTTACTCCACCGGGATTCCCCACCACCAGAAGGGGTGGAGGGCTCACTGGGCTGGTCCCTCTACCTCGCCCTCATCTCCTTCCCTCTGCAGATGATGGCAGCTGCTTTGTTCCTGTGGGCAGCCAGGAGTCACCGTAAAAACTACACTCGCATGACTGCTTACAGAGTAGCCTAAAGAGAGACTACTACAACAACGTACCTTAAAACAGCCTACTGGTCTGAAGACTTTATAAAAAAACAAAAATTAAAAAAAAGTTTCTAGTTAAGAAAGGAAAATTAAAAACAGACCTAAAGGCAGGAATAAACTAAACCAGTTTGCAGCTAATCATCATAAGTGCTCATAAATAGGGGTTTTTAATGCCTTTGAGTTGTGTTATTTCACCTTTTTGTTTTTTAGCGTCTCTAACCTGTATCTTACCCACAGTGTGTTCTTCAGTGTATTTTCACTCCCAGATATTATGGATGATTTGTTATTTCTGGCGTTAACTGTTGGTGTGCAGTGCTTAAACGCCACCTTTTCGGTTGCCATTGCTTCAAAAGCTGCTCACCACATTGCACTTAAATTAGTTCTATATTATAAACTTGTACTGTCACAAATTTCACACATGCAGTTTTTTATACCTGGGTAGCTTTCTCCTATTAGTGCATGAAAAATATTACACAAGCCTATTGTCTTTTCTTTCTTTTTTATTATGTTTTGTTCAGTTTTATTTTTGTATAATCTTAAATATTAAGCCTTTGCTGTGCATGCCTTTTTAAGCTGACATTTCCTTCATCTGTGGTAATTGTTGATTTCAGCCTGTGGTATGTGTTGACTAAATGTCACAAAATGTCAGTCACTAAAAATATTACCACTCATCTCCCATTGTTAATATAACCACTCATGTCCCATTGTTTATGGATCTAATATTTATCAGTGCAGTTAATTTGAATGTTAAAAAACTGAATTGATTTGATGCCATTTGAGCAAACCTGTGACCTCTTTGTAACATTTAAATTCTAATGTTTCAGCCCCAAATTATACTACTGATACTGATAAAGTGAAGTTTCACAGTTTTAAGCTTCCTTAAAATGTTTTTTTACTCCTGGTTGCAGTCAGTTCTCTGTTCCTTTACAGCTCAGTTTCATCAGTTACTTAACTGATTGATTTGACAGCCACAATTGCATCAATTCAGGCCTTTTAAATGTTTGTTGGTGATATTCCAGTGTCAAAGAAACTGGTATTACTGTATAATAACGATTGAATTTGCAAAATCATCATTTGCAATTGAAATCAATCTTCATCTTTACGTTTTAATATTTGTGTGGAAAGTGAATGAATTTGTTACCTTTTTGTGTCAAATTCCAAATTTAGTCATTTCTTTGCACCAGAATACAAATTGTGATGTTTTTGTGTCACAATGTTTTGTTACATGTCTGATGTGTATACACTCTGGCTTTTGTAAATGTTTGTATGTATTCTGAAGCACACTGTACCTCTTCCTGTATTAATAAATTTGACATTTGCCTACTTCTGCGGTTGTTTTTGTGTGATCCTTTGCAATAGAGTTATGAGATGCTTTGCTGTTGCTATTTTTAGTGACATGGCTCTGAGGATAGCAATGCAACGCTTTGGTTTATGACTAAATACCTGCAAAACTACTGACATTGCCGTCAGCCTCAGCTGTACTTTGTGCTAAGTGCTAATTAGCAAATGTTAGCATGTTAACATGCTAAACTAAGTGAACATGGTCAATACTAAAGCTGCTAAATGTTAGCATTGTCATTGTGGATATATGTTAGCATGCAGGTGTTAGCATTTAGCTCAGAGCACTGCTGTGCACAAGTACAGCCTCACAGTTATACGCTAGCTAGCTTACAGCTAGCATGGCTGTAGACTTGCTCAGGAATAATCAAAGTCACATTCATACACTTACACCACACTGACACATAAAAAATAAAAAAAATTGATTGTAAATCCTTTTTATGAACAACATTCTTAATTGTAGCATTTTATGGGACTGTGTCATACTACGTATTAATATTTCTATATTGCAATCGTTTTCTTTGTATCTGGTTCATTATGTGATGGAATAATGTTTACTGACAGTGTATTGTTTGTATAGACTGGAGTACCAGGTATAATCAATCAGTTTTAACTATCTCCACATGACGAAGACAAAGGAAAGCCATACTATTGTAAATGCATGCCTGACTAAATAAAGTTAATATACCTTTTCACCCTGCTGTACCTTAAAACATTTCTTTTGTTTGACTGACAACTAAATTTTTTTAGCGACTGAGCAGATCCACTGGAATTCACTTTTTGTAACATCTTATTACCTTATAAAGGTTCAAGTCAAGTCACAACCCACCAGCTAATAGGTCAAAGTGATCCATGTTTCCATTTATTCAAACATTGTGTTTTGCATTACTGCCACAGTGCAAAAAAAGATCAATGCTCTAGTGTAGTTAATATACAGGGGGTGCAGGGTTATAACTCTGGCACCTGTGCAATATCATTTAGTTCAAGTACAAAAAAACAGTTCGTTCTTTTTTTTTCTAAATAACAACTCTGCTGTTACATGTGAACCTCCTCTTAAGCCTCACCGAGGTAGTACTGTTGCAGAGCTGCTGTATTATTATATTATTATGTATGTATCATTGCATAGGTTTGTGCATTTGCTCATTTGAGATTATTTAAAAAACATGATTAGACATGTAGTGTACACACTTTCTGTGATTATAATCTAAAATCTTTACAGTATATCTTGGTCTCATTCTGTCTCTGTTCTGTCAGTCCTTCTTCACACTTATGGATGGGAAGGTCAAAGTGATCTTCCTGGCTAAATGGAAAGCAATCTTCTTCTCATAGTAGGCACATTCATTTACAAAGAAAGGGTAGACTTCTTCTCCTTCGTGCTTCACCGTCTCCCCAGAAAATGACAGGAATATGGGGTCGCCTGGTTGGAGAAGCTTGAAGTCATTATCCTAGAGAAAGACAGAGAAGAAAATAGTTTGGTATTTACTGTTTGACATAGTTTCCCAAATCGGGTTGCTTGCGTAGTAGTTTGAAATTTTAAGAAAAGTACTCTTGTTCACTTTCTTGCAGAGAGTTAAACTGGCCATAACTGCTTTTTTTTGGCTTTTTGGGGGCACCGGAAACAAGTTGTGAGGATGACCACCTTTTTAAGTTTATATGGCAAATGTGTTAGCAAACAGTATCTTATTTACACATCCAGCAGTTACAGAGCAACATTAGCATTAATTTGGGGTTGTCTTTCTGTTGACCTGGTGAACGCAAGTCCAATACTCACTCTCCTTTTAGCTCTGTTTTTGGTCTCTAACAACTCCAGAGAAAATATCTGGCTCTTTAGCTGCTAAATGCTCCATTATGTTCACAAGTTATAGTCCCTAACTGTGTCTGTAGGTAGTGTACAGTAGGTTTTTAGAGCTTTTTTGCTGAAATCAGCTGCCTGCTCAGGCCAAAAACGACGTTATGATGGCCGGACAGCTAAACAATGATCTGAAAGTTGTTATAAAGCTCTGTAAAGCCGAGGGGAGCAGCAGATTCAGGTGATAATTCTCTGTAGGTTCATCACTACGAGCGACCCATTTCACATTGTCATTTGACACATTGTTATTATAAAAATAGAAATCATAGCCACTTTAAGTGAAAAACTAATGTGTGCATGCATGTTGTTGTCCTGTACCTGTAGCTGGGGGTGTATGGCAGCAGTAATCTCATTGGTTGTAGGATCCCTTGGGTAGTCTACGCTCTTCGCCAAAGTGTATGCTTCCACTTCACCTCCTTCAAAAGTACTTCCTGTTTGCAAAGGACAGTGTGGGTAATGCGTTGTAATGCTGGTGTACTCAAAGAGGCTCACAGTTAGAGAGGTACTGAGGTAATTTTAAAGAGTTAGGGGTTAGAGTTGAGGCGAGCCTGAGAGCTGAACCTTAACCCAAATTCAAATTCAAATCTCAGGGGCAGATATCTCAAAACCTGGGCAAATAAAATCACTAACTACCTACATGGCTAGATACCACTAGCAAGAGATAAGTCGTTAAGTAAGTTTTCAAAACCAGGGTTACAAAGTGCAAAAAAGACTGTAAAAATCATTGAATAAATATCTAGATCAAAGACAAGCAAAACATGTTCAAGTGTAAGAACAAATCAGGGCAAGGAGGCATTAATAAAATGCATTTGAGAATAAATAGGTTTTGAGATAAGATTTAAAAACACTCAACAGAGTTTGCTGATCTGACTCATAGAGGGAGACTGTTCCATAATCTAGAAGCAACAGCAAAAGCTTGAGTTATGAATTTTAAGTTTTTTTGTAATTTGGGTCATCTGGCCCTTTAAATACCAGGGGTTGTTTCCTACCAGAATTGAATCCCTGAATCCATTCTAGTGTGAGATCCACTGCCTCTTTCACGATGTTAAAGATATCAGCTCTGAGCACACCGGTGGGTTGAGGACCGACTTCTATCGCTGCAGAGAACAAGAGAAACATCTTACACTTTAATCAGTTCAATAATTCAGACAATAAACTATTTACCTTTATGCAGACACAGACAGAGAGATTACAGACACCTACCGAAGCCTTGTTTGCCCACTGTATCTACGGAATAAGCCTCAGAAGTGGGTATGTCCAGCTGGATTGCTCTCACAGGCACAGAGGTTACCTTGCTCTGAAAACCAGACAGGTCGACGATTTACAGAACTGCATGCTTCAATGAAGCCCCTTTGAGCTTTAACATACAATACATACAGTATATACAGCTTTATCCTGGAATTTGACTATAGATTAAGATTTTTATGGACTTGAGACCATAATCACGTGGTATGGAGTACATACAACATGTATGCAATGCAATAATGACAACATACTGGAACCCAGAAGAACATTTTACAACACTCAACAAAAATTACTTGAACAGAGGCAAAAAAAAAATTGGTTGGCTAGTTTGGTCCAAAACAAAATATCTCAGCAACAACTGAATGGATTGCCATGAAATTTTGTGCAGACATTTGTCCCCAGAAGATGGATCCTTAGCGCTTTGGTGATCCCCTGACTTTTCATGTAGCACCACCATCAGGTGAAAATTTCTTTCACCTGCGAAACTAACCTCAGCTGTACTTTGTTTTGTGCTAATTAGCAAATGTTAGCATGCTAACGTGCTAAACGAAGACTGTGAGAATGGTAAGCATTATACCTGCTCAACATCAGCATGTTAGCACTGTAACTGTAGGCATGTTAGCATGTGGATGCTAATTAAGAGTTATTTATTTGGGAAGGTGGTCCTCTGAACAATCAGAAGTGGGCCTTAAGTTACAAAAGTTTGAGAACCCCTGATTATGCTCGTATTCTTACATTAAAAATAACTTTGATACTCGTCTCAGACACTTTTTATCACAATAGTTACAGACGCTCTGATTCCTTAACCTTTATGTCTTCCCTGGGTGTTGCTGACTCCAAAATTACTGTACAAATAAAGTGTAATTTCTCCTTCTTGTGTTTTAATGAACATAAAGATTGACATTCTTTGGACACTCTTATTGATAGCTAGGATATTCTTTATGTTCCATGTAAATAAAATGCAGTATTTGCAGTAAAATTAAACATCTTTAAAGTTGAAGATTATGAGACTTGCAGTTCCAATTATGCTCAACATTTGTTTGTTTTGTGTTAAATCTTTATCATCATTACAGGCAAAGTCAGAAAGCTGCATGTCATGAAGTCAAATTGTATCCCTAAAAATCTTTGTCTGGACGACTCCATGAAGCTCTTACCTGTATGTACTTGTAAATGTGCAGCGTGATCCAGTTTAAGGAGTAAAAGATGAGGCACAGGCCCATGTTGGCGGTGGTGTTGTGGATATCGACGAGCAGATCCACAGCGTCTTTGCTTCCTTTGGGCCCAAGCTGAGCGTTCAGCTCTCGGGCTCGCTTCAGCTCATAGGGTGTCGAGTCTGTTATGGGGGCGCTGGAAGCCAGAAGATATCATAAAGAGTTTTCTCATATATGCATACTCTTGTCTAGCTGTTTTATTTTGCTATTACAAGGCAGATAAAACCTTCTACATTAAAGTTTTGGCACGACTTTTCTGTTTCAGCTCACCTCAGCAAGGCATTTGTGAAACAGCGATTGAGATCTGTTTCTATGTATCTTCTGCAAGCATCCACAGCCCGTGGATTTGATAGGACGGTAGTTATAGAAACAGATCCGGCCTGATCTACTGCCCGTTTTTGCATTTCTCTCACCATGTACACCCCTGACATCTCATTTCCATGGGTGCCGCCAGAAATGGCAACACGGGACAGTGGTGGGAAAGAGACGTGATCCATCTGTTGGCAGGAAAAGGTTGTTAGAAGAAGAAGAAGAAGTGTTGTCCTGTCTTACTTTTTTTAAAAACACTTATTCCTCTGTGTGGCCTCTCAGCAAGCCAACAAGTTTAAAAGTTAAGATTCATGGAGTCTGCCAAAACCTGTTTAAAATGTACCAGACAGACAAGAGTAACCTGTGACTGGATGGTGCAATCAGGTTCAGCCTCTGACCCGAAACTGAGATGAAAAGTGTTGACAGTCAGTAAGTCATTTAATTTAATGAGTTACTGAAACAGTCTTAGTCACATTAAAGGAGATCCCAGTAGATCTGCTGACGTCTAAATAAACATTGTATGCAGATGTAAGAACAACATCAGAGTTCAGGCACTGTTCAAACAGTGTTTCAGTCTGTTGTCTGTGCGTTCTTCTGGTTCTTCTGTAGTCGTCCATTTACTGAACTGTCCTGAGGTGAATTAGGTGTAGGCTGTTGACTTTAGTTTTAGGTCAAGGAGAGACTAGAGATAACGCCTATCCTGACTTTTGGAGTTTGTTTGCCATTGGAAGTCATAAACCTTAAGCGTTTCTTACGTTTATATAATTCACAAGATAAGTAATTGTATAAACATTTAATACGTACACATATATAAGACATAAGTGTTCATTAATGTAGCTGTCAACAACTGTAACTCCTCCTGTGGGCACCCATAAGTGGAGGCAGACAATGAATGAACACAGGTGTAATAATATAAAATATAACTTCTTAGGAGAAGTTGTAATTGTTGACAAATACTGTACATTAATAAACCCTTAAAATGTCCTTATGTCTGCTTACAACTACTTTATAGAGTGTTATAAATTATTTATTACATGTTTACATACTGTTTATAAATGCTAAATAGGGGGACATACAGTAAAATGTTACCGAAAATGTAACATGGGTCCCTGACAGTGTGCACTAAGTTTACTGAAAACATTGCATTTATGATACATTTAGTGCTGACAATGTGTAGGAATAACTTTCTGTTTCATGATTTCATTTGTCTATGCACCTCTCTTCCAGGTGTGCAAGATTAGATAACACTCAATACAGTATCAGCAGTAAAACAGACATTCAAAAAGGAGAACGCCTTCGTGTATCCTCATCAAAACGTCATGCAAAACGGGCACATTTGGGCAAAAGAAACATATTAGCATTTTCCAGAAGTTTGTCTGGGACACATTTTCAAAGTGAGACTGTCTCAGATACAGCAGGCTGCCTTAATAGAGTTAATAACACCCATAAAGTATTTGTCACAACCAGCTGACAATCTGCTTTCAAAGTGCCGTTCAAGTTACACGATCAGCACAGACATGAAAAACATTAACATGTAAATTGTTTCCACCAACAGAATGTGCATAAAAATACATGCAGCAAAATATTGTTCACGGCTGCATGTCTTACCTTGCTGTCGAAACTCAGCCCTGCTTAGTGCTCACTGAACTTGAGCAACCTTTGAACTTAGAGTGAAGTCTGTCAGGACAGTAGTGCAGTATTTCATAACCTGCAAGTAAACCAATACAGCCACTCCACAAGCTACTTTCTAGTCAGAGCCATTAACCATTCTCATGCACAGGCATGAGTAAATGCCAAGTCAGGCACAAACCATTTCACAAGCAGATACAAACTTTCAATTTACATCCGGCCCTCCTACTTCCTTGTGTTTCTTGCTCTCTTCTGTGGCCCTCCTCTTTATGTTCTTCAGCTCAAATTTCCAGCAGTTAGACATTTTGTGATGTAATAGGAACTTGCTCTCTCTGTTATTTTCTACCGAACCAGCACTTAGTGCTCTGTGGGGTACAACAACAACAACAACAACAACAACAAGAAGACTACATGCTATGTTAAGTTGCTTCGCTGATGTTTATACTGATAGAAATTACTGATTCATAGCAGATGAGGGGTGTTTCATAATGTTGGCTCAAAAAAGCAGGGTTTATTGTGAAAAGCCTGGTCTTGAATTAACCTAACAAACTGAACTAGGATTAAACTGTTTCATAAAGCTGGTCTACTGTAAGTCAAGTCTGATTTATATCATGACCTTGATACACAGACCTGAGACATCAAGCACTGATCACATCAATTCAAAGTGAAGAAAACGGACTTGTTAAGACAAAACTGCAATGTTTGCGGGCACAAAGCAACACATACTAAACATATGATATGGTGAGTAAAATGTTGCATGCAATAATGCAATAAACAAAGCAAAAGAGAACTTTTGGCTGTATATTTTAGGTCAGGAGGAGATGAACTCAAAACAGCTGTATTCCTCTGTTAGCTCATTGTTTGCTGCGCTGGTTTAGTGCTGAAAAGTAACGTATAGATATATGCTATCTAAACCAATATAACTGGTCTAGATGTATGTGTACTATAAGTAAGTTGAAGAGCAGTTTTAGTGTTTATATTCTCAACAGTAACCCCACAACTGTTTGCATTTACTTTGATTTTGCTTGTTTATTATTGAATTAATATTCATGTTAGATTCAAATATGTTGTTTACTTATATATTCTATAACTGTCATTGTACCAGGTAAGTCCAGATGAGGTTGGAAACCTGGCCAAAACGGCAGTATACAAAGGGTTAGGGTCAGACAAAACAATACAAACAGTTATATTCTACTTCCTTTCTTGGTTCTTAATCTTTAACTTTAGCTACTTGCACAACACAGTTTATAGGCATCAACATGTTTTCATCTCATCTCATTACATTAAAATACTTTCTTTTACTTGTTTTTTAACGATCTAGTGCTGCGGTTCCTAACCTTTTTCCCTTGTGACCCTTAAAATGAAGCAGTGTCTACATGTTTTCATCTGTAAACATTTCAGATTGTGTAATTTTAAAACATGTTTGAGGCTTTAAGAGACAAAATGTCATGATCTGTAATCTTTGTTTTGGTTTCCTGTTTTATTTTGAACTCTTGTCTCTTGTTTCCTGTGTGTTCCTGCCCTGTGTCGTTATCCTTGATTGTCTTCACCTGTTCCCCATTGCTCACCTGCCCCCGATTACCTCGTTAGTCTTGTCTTTATTTATACTGGTCCCCTTCCTTTGTGGGTTTATTGTCTTATGTTGTTTCTCTTGTGTGTGATTTGTTTTCATGTCCCTGAGTTGGATGTTTTCTTTTGCCTCTGTTTTCCTGAACCTGGACTACCTGCTTGTTTGTTTGCTTGCTTGCTTGCCTGCCTGCCTGTACTGACAAGTAAGCATATAAATAAATCTTCCAAATTGTTTTGAGCCTCCTCAGCTGTCTGCATTTGGGTCCACCTCCTGTTACTCCCAGTCATGTCCCGTGATGCAAAACTGTCCAATATTTCTCAAAAAAAGTAAAGATTAAAGACCAGTTCAAAAAATTAATTTAATTTGTATACAAGAACATAATTTCTCTTCTATGTTGCAACCACTCTGATTCTTGTGACCCATTGGAACCTTAGGTTGGGAATCACTAACCTACTAAATATTAAAATGTTGATTACCTCACATATCTTTCCCCTCCACATAACCCTTCCGGTCTCTTCCATTTCTCTCGCTCTCTCTCTCTCTCTCTCTCTCAAGTGCTAAGCTCCATTTAGACATGTAATCCTGTCGGATCAGTCTTTTGATCATAAGCTGCTTCCTCCCACTCGTTCACTCTGTCTCTCTGTTACTCACCCTTTCGTTCTCTCTGCCAGTTCAATTAAATCCAGTGGATTTCATTTCACTTTAATTTCAGTTCAGTTAAACCCGACAAGCTTTAATTGCATGAAAGTCGTGAAAACTATATTGCCAAAGTTACTAAGAACAATGAATTAAAACACTTCCTGCTGGCAGAGGAGACGTCTGTCTTTGTTCAGCTCTTCTGACCTTTAACCTGTTGAAATCTGACCTTTAATTAAATATATAACAAAGCCGTACAGTTACAATGACAGTTTAATGCAAAACAGAGATTCAATTTTGTCAGTATTTTATTTTGGAGGCCCATTCAGGAGTTCCTTTTGAGCTACTGGTTTAAAGGTTAAACTGTATATGTTTTAATTTGTGCGTACACGGGGTGTGTTCATGTACCTGTACAGTATTTGTGATAGTCACAATGCAAACACAGCCATGCACACACATTTTGCCCTCATGTTTGCTGCCAGAAGATGGCAGGAAAGCTCTCAAGACCAAACAATAAATGTGAAATTTTCCCCAGTGGAGGAATTATAATATTGACAGAGGAGAAACTAATGGCTCACCAATTTATCTGTAATGTGATGCAACACTTCCTTTGCATATCACTGTGTCCTAATTTCTTTCTGGATAATTTATTTTGGATTCCCTCTGAGGAATAAAAGGGAGAAATAAACTGGTGGATGCAGTTTGTGCAGGGGGTGCTTCCTGAAAGCCATGTAGAAAAACTGAGACGGGACTCAACTTGTTTAAGGTGCAAAAATAAAGCATCTTTTAACACAAAAATTCACTTTGTGGGCTCAACTGGGCTAAATTATTACTTTATGCATCCTGTTTCTTGTACCTCTAACTGAACTAGCATGCGTTTTGTTATTTGAGCTGATTTCCTGGTATAATAGCTGACTGTACACTACAAACTGTATAATAGAAATGAACTTATCTCATTATTTATTGTTGATTCAATTTAAATAATCTAAAACTTCCATAATGATGTTGTGAAATAAATTTTTTAAAGAGTTTTCTGCCTTTGCATTCACGTTTTTCCAAAATAAATACATTTGTTTAAACTGTTCAAAATATGTTGATATCAGTTGTTACAGAAGCATTGACAGGACAGATTGAATGTCATCCACATTTATACACAGCTGGTGACGTTATTAAGGACATAAAATGATGCAAAACATCTTCACAAGTTTACTTTTCTCCACAGGACTGTATTGACTGGACTGCACTCCTGTATCAAACTCCTCCTGTCAGTCAATGTCACTGTTATTTGCTTTACACAGATCAAACGTCACCCTATCACACACAGATCAGACAGCAGACAAAGAGCCTCCCTTGTGGTTAAATGATACCTGAATTATTCATATGGAATAGAGGAAAAATCTTTTTTGATGCCGCTAATGATATTATAAGCTGTTACTTAATAGCTTGTGACCTTTTTAGTATGGGCGACAGGGCGTGTTTAGAAGAGGTTTCAACAGTGACATTTGAGACAGGGAGTGGCCCAAAAGAGGTGGCCTCTGGGTAATGAGATCTTGCTGAGAGGAAACAGACACTTTGACCTTCTTGTGGTCGTTTCCCCAGCGTGCACAGCTTGTATGTGTACCAGTCCACTTCCATGTGCTCGAAAAAATGTTTTATCGTAGGGGATGCCAAACTATAAAGGCCAGACCTGACAATGTGAGTGTGGACATGAAACAACACACTGTACAATGCAGCTCCTGAAAACAACCGCAGCAGGTACACTTTAAGCTAATTGGCAGTAGTACCCAGCAGGAGGAAAATACACTAATTGGGTATTTTCTCTGTGAGGCAGTCGCCTTTACTGACCTCACTTTGAATTACAGCACTATGGGCATCTGATTTGTTATCTCTGTGGTATATGTACAAAAACATTTTAAAGCTGGAGTGCTTGGCATTCAGAAGAGGGATTACAGTCAAAAAAAGAAAGCAATTGAAGGCGAGGACAAACATGGATAAATATTGGTGTAGCTTTTCCTTGTTGGAGAGCGCTTAAGTCCCTTAAGACGCTCCAGTTGATCCAGAATGCTGCGGCACGGTTATTGACAAGAACCAGGAAAAGGGATCATATTTCGCCCATA